>RJWK010047943.1:0-17113 GCA_004363435.1 Platanista minor | reverse complement strand
CGGTACGTGGGCCTCTCACTGTCGTGGCCTCTCCCGTTGTGGAGCACAGGCTCCAGACGCGCAGGCCCAGCGGCCATGGCTCACGGGCCCAGCTGCTCCGCGGCGTGTGGGATCTTCCCGGACCGGGGCTCGAACCCGTGTCCCCTGCATCGGCAGGCAGACTCTCAACCGCTGCGCCACCGGGGAAGCCCCTCCCTCTCTTTTAACATAGCGATCATTACAGCACCTGCCTCTTGGGGTTGATAAAAAGGATTAGGTGATGGGACTTCCCTGGCGGTGCAGTGGTTAAGACTCTGCATGTCCACTGCAGGGGGTACGGGTTCCATCCCTAGTCCGGGAACTAAGATCCTGTGTGCCTTGGGGCCAAAAAAAAAGAAGGTTATGTGACTCCGTTGACAGGGTTTCTCTAGGGTGGCTGCAAAGAAAGGGAACTTCTAGGACTTTTCAGAAGTGGAGTACATTCTCACTCTTACTAAACACCGCCAGATTTTGTCCAAAACAGTGTCCCTGTTTGCATTCCCCCCGGAAGTGAACAAAAGGGCTCATTTCCCCCACCACCACATCATGCTACTTTCTCTGTCTTAACTTGTGTTGACGTGTAATTCATAGGCACCAAAGTCTATAAAGCGTAAATGGACAGACAGCTCAGTGGGTTTTTTTGGTATGTACACACTCCCTATAGCCAACTCCCTGATTGAAATATAGAGGTCATTTCCATCCCCTAGAAGTCCCCAAGGGCCCCTTCTCCATCCCTACCCACCGGGCAACCACCCTTCTGGTTTCTCATCATAGTTTAGGTTTTTATTTTTTTTATTAATTGAATTATTTATTTATTTTGCTGCGTTGGGTCTTCGTTGCTGTGCGCAGGCTTTCTCTAGTTGCGGCGAGCAGGGGCTACTCTCTGTTGCGTCGCAGTGCAAGGGGTTCTCGTTGTGGTGGCTTCTCATTGCGGAGCACGGGGCTCTAGGCATGCAGGCTTCAGTAGTCACGGCAGGTGGGCTCGGTAGTTGTGGCTCACGGGCTCTAGAGCTCAGGCTCAGTAGTTGTGGAGCATGGGCTTAGTTGCTCCGCGGCATGTGGGATCTTCCCGGACCAGGGCTTGAACCCATGTCCCCTGCCCCATTGGCAGGCAGATTCTTAACTACTGCGCCACCAGGGAAGTCCCATAGTTTAGTTATGATTTTGAAACTTCATCAAAAGAGAATCAGCGTGGGGATGCGTTTGTGTCTGCCTTCTCTCACTCAGCATCATGCTTGTGAGTTTCAGCCACATTGTTGTGAATATCAGTAATTCACCCTTGTTCACATCTTCTATGGACTGGGAGAAATATTTAAGTCTAAGCAGTAAGATGTAACAGGAAGTCCAGTACAGTGGTCTCAAAACAGGTTGGCAAGCTATTCCTATAAAGGGTTAGATAGTAAATATTTTCAGCTTTGTGGGATACAGGAGGTCTCTGCTGTGTATCTTTACTTTAAAACCCTCTTAGCTTGTGAGCCATGCCAACAAACAAACAACTCTTTGGGTACTTTTAGCCCTCAGGCTATCGTTTGCAGACTTTTAGTCTAAATCATTTTACCACAGTGCCTGACGTACAGCAAGTATCTATCACTAAGTGTCGACAGGCAGGTTTTCTGTGGCACCTAATTTTGAATGTCATTGCATGTTCTTTTTCATACTATTTCCCCCAAATGTCTAACCTTTTGTGTGTTTTTTGAGATGTAATTGACATAGAACATAGCATTAGTCTTAGGTGTACAACATAATGATTTGATATATGTATTCAATATATACTGTGAAATGACCACAATAAGTCTAGTTAACATCCATCACCTCACATAGTTACAAATATTTCTTTTCTTGAAATGAGAACTTTTAAGACCTACCCTCTTAGCAACTTTCAAATACACAATGCAGGCACTTCCCTGGTGGTGCAGTGGTTAAGAATCACTGCCAGTGACTGACAATGCAGGGGACATGGGTTCGAGCCCTGGTCTGGAAAGATCCCACATGCCACAGAGCAACCAAGCCCGTGAGCCACAACTACTGAGCCTGAGCTCTAGAGCCCGCGAGCCACAACTACCGAGACCGCCTGCCATGACTACTGAAGCTGGCATGCCTAGAGCCCCGTGCTCCGCAATGAGAAGCCACCGCAATGAGAAGCCCGAGCACCCTAAGGAAGAGTAGCCCCCATTCGCCGCAACTAGAGAAAGCCCGCGCACATCAGCGAAGACCCAACGTGGCCAAAAATAAATAAGTTTATTTAAAAAAAAAAATAGCAAATACACAATGCAATATTGTTAATTGCAGTCACCAAGCCGTACTTTATAACCCCAGACTCGTTCATCTTTTTCTAAAAAATTAATTTATTATTTATTTATTTTTGGCTGCACCGGGTCTTTGTTGCAGCACGCGGACTTCTTAGTTGTGGCGTGCGAACTCTTAGTTGCGGTATGCATGTGGGATCTTAGTTCCCGACCAGGGATTGAACTTGCGCCCCCTGCATTGGAAGCACGGAGTTGTAACCACTGGACCGCCGGGGAAGTCCCCCAGCCTCCCTCTTAAAAGGACCCTTGTGATGATGTTTAGGGTCCACCCGGATAATCCAGGACCATCTCCCTGTCTCCAGATCCTTAACTGAATCCCATCTGCAAAATCTCCGTTTGCCACGTGAGGGGATGTAGTCACAGGGCCCAGGGATCAGGTCGTGGACATCTTTGGGGGTCGTCCGGCCACACGGTGCCCCAACATGGCCGGGGAAGCCCAGGACAGGAAAAGCAGCAGGCTTCTCGCTTCTGCTGGCTGAACAGAACACGACACACCGGGTAAGTCTCTGGCATGTGGGCGGGGGGGGAGATGAAAGACCCCCACAACCTGGTTCTCTCCAAGCCAAGCAAGCATGGTGAGTGCATCTCTGACAACCAGACAGGCCTTGTCTGAGACCTTCAGGTCTGGCCCTGTCCTGTTCACGCCCTTGGAAGCAAAGCAAAGAAGGGGCCAAGAAGGTCACACAGAGACCCCAGAGTTGTTTAGCTGCTGGAAAATAAACACACACACCCTGGACTTAGCTGCAGGTAAAATTTATTAAGGCAACACTGAAGCCCCACCAGGCAGGCCTCAGCCCCCTTCAGCTCTAGAATGAGTATCAGCTGCTCTGCCCCTACCCCATCCCCAGGAGGCCCACTTCACAGAAGTCCAAGTCCCTTAGCTCAAGGCTGATATCCAGGGGCGTCGATGTAGAAAAAGGAGTGGGATGTTAAGAGCTATATTCCCGGTTTTGGAGGAAGAAAAAAAAAAGTTTTTTTGGAACCTTCTAGAAAAAAAAATTTTTTTTTTCTGGAAATCTCGTCCTAATGACCACTGTGATGCTCAGGACATGCTTCCTCCAAGCTCAGACAGGGTGAGGGACTGGTTGGTTTTGAGGACCTCGGTTTCCCAAGGTGGCAGCTGAGGTGAGCTGAAGGGTTAGAGACGTGTGTTCCCAGTGAGGGGTCCCAAGCCCTATGAGCCTCCCTCCTGCTTCTCCTATTTCTTCTCTTCTGGAGCTTTCTCGGTGATTCCGGGGGCGAAGGGTCCCACCAGCCATGTGATGGGCGTGTTCTGGGCCACATACTCCACCATGTGGTCGAGGGCCTCTCGGGCCCTGGCCACCTGCCCGCGGCTCTGCATCAGGATGCTGCTGGACAGGTCCTTGAAGGAGTGAATTCCGGAGAAGGTGGCTTGGAGGTCCTCCACCTGGTGGCGAGCCTGCAGCGCCTGGTCCTTGACGTGGGCGGGCAGCCCCTGGAGGCTGGAGCCCAGCGAGGCGCAGGTGGTCTGCAGCTGCTGGGCGATGTCACGGAACATGGTGAGCGTCTGGGTCTCAACCTGCTGAGAAGGGGTGGAGAGCGACCATCAGGACCCTCTGAGTTGGGGGTAACTGGACCCAAAGCCCAGGCAAGAGAAAACGGGGGTTCTACCACCCACCTTGGGGAAAACCTTTCCCCAGGAGAGAATGTGGAGCACAGGTGGTTCAGAAAACGGGCTCTTTGAGTTTCAAACTGTGCGAGATAATCACTGATCAAATTGAAAAACAGGTATAGGCATTTTTCCAAAGAAATACGCAGATGGCCAAGAAGCACATGAAAAGATGTTCAACGTCGTTAATCATCAGGGAAGTGCAACTCAAAAGCACAGGCAGATACCCCCTCACCCCCGTGCTGGTGAGGATAGGGAGAAATTGGAACCCTCGTATCTTGTGGTGCAGTCACTTTGGCAGATGGTCTAGCAGTTCCTCAAAATGGTAAACTGTAGAGTTACCATATGACCCAGCAATTCCACTAGGCATCTACCCAAGAGAAACGAAAATACACGTCCATGCAAAGACTTGTACACAAATGCTCAAAGAGGTGTTATTCACAGTAGCCAAAAGTGGAAACAACCCAAATGCCCATCAACTGGCAAATGGAGACACAAAATGTGGTCCATCCACACATGGAACAGTCTTCAGCCACAAAAAGAGGTGAAGCACTGACACTCACTACAATGTGGACAGACCTCGAGAACACAATGCTCAGTGAGAGAAGCCAGACACAAAAGGACACAGGGTGTGATTCTGTTTACATGAAATGTCCACAGAGACAAAGTACATTTCTGGTTGCCAGGAATGGAGGAGGGTGTGGAAACGGGGCCTGACTGCTATTGGGGAGAAGATCTCCTTTTGGGGTGATAGGGATGCTCTGAATTACAGTGATAGGTCACACAACCCATGAATTGTACAATTTAAATGGGTCAATTGTACAGTATGTGAATTATACCTCAAAACTTTTTTTTTTTTTTTTTTTTTTTTTTTTTGCGGTACGCAGGCCTCTCACTGCTGTGGCCTCTCCCGTTGTGGAACACAGGCTCCGGACGCGCAGGCTCAGCGGCCATGGCTCACGGGCCCAGCCGCTCCGCAGCATGTGGGATCCTCCCGGACCGGGGCTCGAACCCACGTCCCCTGCATCAGCAGGCGGACTCTCAACCACTGCGTCACCAGGGAAGCCCCCTCAAAACTTTTTTAAAGTACAAGATTCTGAATTTTATATCTCCATAAAATTATTTTTTTAAAAGTTTAAAAAAATGAGAAGGTCTGGAAGAACTTTCTAGGCAGAAGTTGTAAGCAGTGGGGGAGACTGCAGTTGAGATCGGGTCCTTGAAAATTCCCCAGGCCGGGGAAGAGATCAAAGCAGGCTGGGAGGCAAGACTTTGCCCTGAGCCTGGTCACCTGAGGACTCTGGCTTTGAACCTGACAGGGAGGTGCTGACAGAATCAGTATCTATTTTCTGGCTGCTGCATTCAGCAGTTGAGGGGGGAAGGGAGACGGTTTTCCGCAGTTGGGGTCTGAATGCTGAACAGTTTTGCATTTATAGAGACATTCACCGTACCGTATAAATATTATTTTTTAACACTTACTATGTGACTTACATGTCAATGTTTGTGTGTGTATATGTATGTATATAAAATAACTCACATACCAGAAAATTCACCCATTTAAGTGTACATTTTTTTAGTACATTTACCAGGTTCTGCAACCAGCACCTCTAATTCCAGAACATTCCATCACCCCAAAAGAAACTCCCTCTCCATTCCCCCTCTCCCAGCTCCCAACAACCACTAACCCACTTTTTCTGTGTCTATGTATTTGCCTGTCTTGGACGTTTCCCATCAATGGAATCACACACTGTGTCCTTCCGTGTCTGGCTTCTCTCACTGAGCATCATGTTTTCAAGGTCTGTCCATGTTGTAGTGAGTGTCAGTGCTTCTCTCCTTTTCATGGCTGAGTGATGTTCCCGTGTGTGGAGGGACACATTTGTTTGTCCATCATCTGTTGATGGACATTTGGGCCGTTTCCACTTTTTTGGCTGACGTGACTCACGCTGCTGTGAACATGCATGCTCATTTCACCTTAACAACCTGGCAGACGGTCCTATATCCCATTCACAGATGGGGAAATCGAGGCCCAGAGAGGTAAAGCTGAGAAGCTATTGTGCTAGGGTATTATGAGTCCCTAAGAGAGAGGGACTATGGTTCAGAATGAGGCATGAGAATTGTCTAAGGCACTGATTCAGTGAAAGCTTAGATGAGTGACAGCACAGGTGGCAAAAGTCAGGGCTCGTTCAAGAGGCCAATGCCTGGGATAGATTGGAGGGGCCAGAGCACGTTAGTGAGAAGCTGGCACTCAGAACCAGGCAGGTGAATTTGAAGGATGTGATGGGACACTGGGATGGGGTAGGGAAGGAGTCAGGACTCAAGTAAATGGGACACGGCTTAAAATTCAGCAGGTTGAGACCCATCACTATCAGGTGCCCCATGGTTCAGAAGCAACGCCTATACCCAAGAGTGGAAATCCAGGCAGGCTTCCTGGAGGAGGTGTCATCAGGTCCTGAAGGCAGCTAATGGGAGGGGAGGCTGGGGAAAGCGTTCCAGGCAGGTAGGTCCATCAAGCAGAGGTGGGGAGAGGGAAGTCAGGGCCCCAGCTATCCCATGCCGCCCCCCTGGTGGGTACCTCTGGCTTGGCTGCATCCTCCTCTGGGCCCTGGAGCTGCTTCTGGTTCCAGCTGAGCCACATCTGGTGTAGTTTCTCCTGACCCTCCACTAGCTTCTGGTCGACACCCTGCTTGACGGTTTCCATCTGAAGCACAGAGAGAGAGGGTGGCTGCCTTGGCGCTTGACCAAAACCAGCAGAGCGCATGGGAATACACAGGAATCCTGGGAGATGTGGGATTCCAGAGGGAGCGGGGGCAGTCCTTTCATCTGAGATGGGGAGAGAAGGGGGAGGGATGCTGCTTTTCTCACAGAGTGTCTCCACAGGCTGTGGGCTTCAGGGTCATCAACATGCTTGTGCTCCGTGTGGTACTTGCAAAGAAAGTGGCCACAGATTCTCTGCAGCTCCTCCCATCTTGCCTGTTTCTCCCCCCACCGGCCCCCACCCTGCAAGTGGGCCTGGCCACGTGACAGGCTTTGGCCAATGGGACACAAGCAGATGGAGCACAAGGAGAGGCTTAAAAAGCACTTGCAATGGAATGTTTTACTCAGTCTTAAAAAGGAATGAGATTCTGACACTCACTACAACATGGATGGACCTGAGGACATGATGCTCAGTGAGAGAAGCCGGACACAGAAGGACAAATACTGTCTGATTCCACTCACAGGAGGTCCTAGAGGAGTCACATCCATAGAGACAGGAAGTAGATGGTTGGGGGCCAGGGGCTGGGGGAGGGGGATGGGGAGTCAGGGTTTCATGGGGACAGAGTTTCAGTTTGGGAGGATGAGGAAGTTCTGGAGATGATGGTGCGGACTGTTGCACAACAATGTGAAGGTACTGAAGGCCACTGAACTATACACTTAAAATTGGTTAAAATGGTAAATTTTATATGTATTTTACCACAATTAAAATTTTTTTTAAAAGAGAGAGGAGATAATACTGAGTAGAAGCGAAGCAAACAGGGAAAGAAATTAGAAATTTCCCTCTTTAGAGAAGAGAAAAATTAAAAACTTCAGGGGTCAGGATTTGACTGCAAAGAAGCAGGAGGGAACTTTTTGGGGTGATGAACATGTTCCACATCTTGATTGCAGTGGTGGTCACATGTCTGTTTACATTTGTAAAACTCCTCAAACTGTATACTTCAAAAGGGGGTGACGTTCATTGTATGTAAAATGTAAGTTATACCTCAAATAAAACTGACTTTAAACAAACAAAAAAAGTGCTGATCCCGAGTGCCACAACTAGAGAGAAGCCCGCGCACCGCAACGAAAGATCCCACGTGCCGCAAAGACCCAACACAGCCCCCCAAAAAAAAAAAAAAAAGAAAAAAAAAAAGTGCTCACGTGTTCCCACTGTACCTGGATCCCTCAGGCCACAGCCGGGGGAGAGCCTGAGACACCCTGATGGAGGAGGAGACCACACCGAGAGACCCAGCCTCCAGCGAACCTGTCATGGGCTGAACTGTGTCCCCTCCAAATTCATAGGTTTGGAGCCCTGACCCCCAGGACCTCAGGATGTGACTGTATTTGGAGATGGATCTTTAAAGAGGTAATTACTCAGTGCTTTGTGATCACCTGGATGGGTGGGATGGGGAGGGTGGGAGGGAGGGAGACACAAGAGGGAGGAGATATGGGGACATATGTCTATGTATAATTGATTCACTTTGTTATAAAGCAGAAACTAACACCATTGTAAAGCAATTATACTCCAATAAAGATGTTATAAAAAAAAAAAAGAGGTAATTAAGTTAAAATGAGGTCATTAGGGTGGGCCCCAATTCTATATGACTGGTGTCCTTATAAAAAGGGGATATTAGGACACAGACATGCATGGAGGGATGACCAGGTGAGAACACAGAGAGGACAGTCGTCTACACACCAAAGACAGAGGCCTCAAAAGGAACCACCCTGCCAACACCTTTGATCTTGGACTCCCAGCCTCTAGAAACTGTGAGGCAATAAATGTCTGTGTTTAAGCCGCCCAGTGTGTGGGACTTTGTTACAGCAGCCCCAGCAAACTCATCCAGGACCGCGGCCCCGTGAGCGAGCCCAGGTGGATGTGTGGGGAAGAATAAGCCACTAGGTTGGGGAGGGGTTCGTTGGCACACACGCTGCTGGCCAGCACCCCCGTCACCGCAGGCCTCACCAGGCTGAGCGTCTGAGAAAGCTGTAGCAGGGCCTCCTGGGCCCTCTGCCTGGTGCTCTGCAGTTTGCCCAGAGAGTGTTCGTAGGCACGCTGGCGCAGCCTCTCTGACAGGGAGCCCAGACGCACGAAGTAGCTCTGTTCCTGCCGCTGCTGGGCCACTGAGGCGATGTCGAAGCCCTCCAGGGACGTGGCGAGGCGGGCTGCGGGGGGAAGGCAGGAGAAGCACTGTGAAGGCCGAGTTTGTGCCCCGGGTCTGCAAGTGTAAAAGGATTTCCCTGCTTTGGTTTTCCCCATCTGCGAAATGGGTATGATAGGGACTGAATATCCCAAGATTAAGAGGCCTTATACTACGGACTTCCCTGGCAGTCCAGTGGTTAAGACTCCACACTTCCAACACAGGGGACACGGGTTCGATCCCTGGTCAGGGAACTAAGACCCCATATGCTCTAAGGCATGGCAAAAAAAAAAAAAAAAAAAAAAAGAGGCCTTAGACTAGTGTGAGAGTCTGAAAACTACAGCCCTCGGGACAACCCGACCCATGAATACAACCGTCTGTGTTCATTATACGTTGTCTATGGCTGCTCTCAAACAACAGAGCTGGCCTCTGGAATATGTGGCCTCTTAGCCTGCAGAGATTAAAATATTCTTTTTCTGGTCCTTTACAGAAAAAAGTTGGCCAATCCTGCCTGTATTAGCGCCTAACATATATTAATAGTGGCCAATCTTTCGCAATGCTCTAGGTGCTTTGTGGGCAGTCTTGTTAAATCATAACAGTTCTAAGAGGGAGACACCATTATCCCATTTTTACAGACGGGGAAACGGGGACTCAGAGAGGTTAAGCGACTTGCCGAAGGTCACACAGCTGTGACGTCACAAATCAGGATTTGAAGCCAGGCCCCACGTTCTTAACCATGATACTTGACAGGAGGAGAAGTCTGAGCCATAGAAGAACCATCTTCACAGCCGTTAAGGGAAAGTCCAGACTATCTAGTCCACAAAATACTCATAAAGTTACAAGGCAACAGGATGGAAATCCACCTGTCTTGATAATTTGATCCTATCTTATCCTGCTCCCTTTAGACTTTACTATAGTAGTGATGAAAGTTTGAGCTTTGTAAGTAACCCGATCTGAGTTTAAATCCAGTCATAATAAATCACTGGCTTTGTAAGGCCCTATGGCAGGGTCTGCAAACTACAGCCCCTGGGCTGAATGCCACCTGTCTTTATCAATAAAGTTTTATTGACACAAAATCACAACCATTCATTTACCTACTGTCTATGCTTTTGTGCTACAATGGCAGAATTGCATAGTTGCAACAGAGACTGTATGGCACAAAAAAGCCAAAATTATTTATTACCTGGCCTGTCAAGAAAATGTTTGTGGCCCCCTGGAAGCAGAATTGATTTGGCCAATAAGCCTCAGTTTCCCTTCTGTAGGACCACCCGCGTTAGAAATGCCTAAAATGTGAAATCTGGGGAATTCCCTGGCAGTCCAGGGGTTAGGACTCCGCGATTTCACTGCCTTCAGAAAGGCACGCAAATGAACAAATGTTTAGCTATTCTTATTACCTATTTGTAGTTTATCTGATTATAGTAAGTGATAAAGTTCCCTTTCTAAAAGAATCTGGCAAAATTGATTGAAAAAATAGCAAATAAACAGAACAGGGAGTACACATGACCAAGATAACGCAAGAAATGTGCTCTGGTCAGGCAGGAACAGTGGGGCTGGTCTGATGAGTGAGATCTCCACTTTAGCCACCTAAATACGCCTCTCCTTTGGATTGGGCACTGTTCCAGAAATGAAAGAAAGGGGAAAATCAAGCAACAAAATCCCACATGGTGCCATCGACCCCTTGCTCAATCAAGGTAAGACTTCAGTCAGGGGAATTTGGTTGTTTCTATTGATAAAAGAAATTTTCACATATTAAGATACAGATAAGGAAGTCGTTCTGGCTTATACCTGAGTTAACTTGAATTTGATGCTACCGAAAATAACCTTTTTGTGGCCTATCAAACCTACATTGTACATCTGCTTTAATTATTAAAGAAAAGGGCACATTGGCCAGAAGTAAAGAATGTCCATGTTCAAAATCAAGATTAAATGCCTCCCTTCCTGGGACACCAAAATGCTGGTCCTCCTTTGATGATAAGATTCCTTCCTAGGTGCCAAGGCCATACTACTGACTCGTGTACATGCTGGTCTGTTCCTTTTTTTCTTTCTTTTTTTGAAACCTTGAAGAAATGTAACCCTGACTCGTTTAATTTTTTTTGTTCTGACAAGATAAAAAACTGTGCTGAAATCTCTGCTTCTCAGGAGCAGTGTCTCAGAGTTATCTGGGAAGCAAGCTTCCGGGGTATAGTCCTCAGTTTGGCTCAAATAAAACTCTTTGCTCTTATTATTGACTGTTTATTGATTTTCGTTGACACTATAAACGTTACAAAATTTTGGAAGAACATATTCTTATCCAGGGATTAATAAACTTTTTTCTGTAAGAGGCCAGTTCAGTCAATATTTTCAGCTTTGCAGGCTCTACTGTGCAATTAATCAACTCTGCCATTGGTATTCAGAAGCAGCCATAGAATAAATGTAAATGAATGGGCATGGCTGTGTGCCAATAAAACTTTATTTACAAAAGCAGGTGGTGGGCTGGAGATGGCCTGGAGGTAGTCTAACATAGTCGGCTGGGGGACAAGGATGTCACAGAAGAGTCATTTCATGATCACATTTTAAAAACTGAACAAAATAGATAACCAAAAAGGACCTACGGTAGAGCACAGGGAACTATATTCAATATCTTGTAGCAACCAATAACGGAAAAGAATCTAAAAAAGAATAGGTATAACTGAATCACTTTGCTGTACAGCTGAAACTAACACAACATTGTAAATCAACTAAATTTCAATTTAAAAAATTTTTTTAATTAAAAAAATTAAAAATGAATTACAAAAAGATTAAAAAATAAATTAAAAACTGAACAAAAAACCCAAACACCTGGGACATTTAGAGGCAGTGAAAATAAAAGCTGGCATCTTGGGAAAAACAGACTCTGCCCCATTCTCCCACCAAAGGCAGGTCTGCAAAGACTAAACCCAAACCAGCCACATTTTGAACCTATCCTAATGGCCAGAACTTCTCCACGGCCCTCTGGGAACCTGGGAGCTCTACCCCTGGAAGTGAAAGCAGCTTTGTTATTTAGGCCAAGGATGTCTGGCAGAGCCTAGGCATGTCAGAGCAAGCCGGCAGGGCCCCTGGAGGGGGCGGTGCCCTTGGCAAAGGGGAGAACTGGGAGAGAGGGGGAGCAGCTCTGCCCCGAGCCCACGAGTAATATCCTAGCTCTAACATGGCACCTTTACTCACAGACCTCCCCAGTACCTCAAGCACCACTGTGCGCAGTGATTTCACCCTTAGTGGATGGACACAAAAGAAAGCGCAGAAAGTCAAAGCTGCTCAGACACATCTGTTCTCTGAAGGGGCTCCCAGGCTTGCTTCACAACCTGCCTCCCAGCAAACCCTACTTCTCCCCCTACTTTTGGGGGCCAAGACCCACAGCCAAGTGTTACTTGGTCTGAGCCCTACAACGGGCCAGCAGGCACTGAACTTGGGATACAGGACGGAAGACATCAGCCAGGTCCCTTCCTTCAAGAGGTTTGGAGTCAAGTTTTGAAAACACAAAGGAGAAGCGACACGCTATGCTCAAGCCACACGCTGCAGGGCTTAAGATCATTTGCCTGGAAGGTCGCCCCACTGGGAACACTGCCCCACCCTGCCCCACCAGGAACATCACCCCACCTAGAACATCGCGTTTCTCCAGAAGGCAAGGGACCATGACTTTCTGCCGAGGATTCCCAGGGAGAATCATGGGGTCTGAGTCAGCTCAAGGAGGGCTCCAAGCAATCAAAAATAATAGGACAAGTGAAGCGTCAATAAAATCAATACCTCGGACCACAACACATCGTGTTAATCTTCGTGTTCAAACCTATAACGTAAAAACTCACTACGCACTCTTGGAGGGTGCTGGGGAACCAGCCTGTGATGCCACAATAAATAAAAAGGGGGAACGTTAACTACTTGCCCTGCTCTTCCGCTATAAACCGTTCCTTGGGGTAATCAAGATTGCAACAGAGAACTTTGTCCATGGAAGTTTTCCAGCTAACAGCTAGAACAGTGACACGTTGCAATCCCAATGGAGAAAGAGATTGGAGGGCTTCCCTGGTGGCGCAGTGGTTGAGAGTCTGCCTGCCGATGCAGGGGACGCGGGTTCGTGCCCCGGTCCGGGAGGATCCCACGTGCCGCGGAGCGGCTGGGCCCGTGAGCCACGGCCACTGGGCATGCATGTCCGGAGCCTGTGCTCCGCAACGGGAGAGGCCACAACAGTGAGAGGCCCGCGTATCGCAAAAAAAAAAAAAAAAGAAAAAAAAAGAAAAAAAAAGAGATTGGAGATAATGATTAGGAGCTGTCTACCCTGACCAGGGATCGCACCCGCGCCCTTGGCAGTGAAAGCGTGCAGTCCTTACGACTGGACCGCCAGAGAATTCCCATATGACTCCCTTTATATGAAGTTCTAGAACAGGCAAAGCCCTGGTTCTCACCTGGGGGTGATCCTGCCCCCAGGGTATACTGGGCGATGTCTGGGGACATCTGTGGTTGTCACAATTGGGGGTGCTCCTGGCATTGAGTGGGTGGGATCAGGGAGGCTGCTCCACACCCCAGTGCCCAGGACGGCCCCCGACAGAGGATGACCTGGCTCCAATGACAGTTGGGAAACCCTGATCTAGTCTGTCTTCAGCTCTTTCCAGTCATCCCAAATATTTGGCATCTCATTCAAACAGACCAGCTCTGGCTAAAGTTGGCCGGAGCCGAGAGGCTGCTCCCTCTGGATGGAGCATGGTGTCTGGTTACACATGGCCCTCGTGGGCCCTTGCTGCTGTGGGCACTGGAGCTGCAACTGCTGGCCCTGCTGGAAGTTCCAGGTACGTGTGCAAAGCAAGGCCGTCTCTAGAAGGCAGGGTCAAGGCCAACCCCAAGAGCCATGGGTATGAGACCATGAGTAAGAGTGGCTGCTTTGTCTCAACACTTTTTATCCCCAGTTTGTCTATTTCTCTTTATTCCTACCACCACCTGGTCCAGCCCCAACACAGCCCACCCGAACCCGGATTCCCCTGGCTCCCATCCTCTCCTCACCCGGAGTCTGTCCTCCCAAAAGCAGCCACCAGAGGGCATGAGGGAGTACCGAGTCAGGCCCCGCCACCCTGGCCCCCTGCCCACAGCCCTCCAGGGTCCTACCTCCCTGGGGTAATAGCCCAAGTCCTCCCCGTGGTCCACAAGGCCCTGCACGACCTGCCCGGTCCCCTCCCTGCCCTCCCCTCCTCCCTCTCTCCCCCTCGCTCACTGCTCCAGACACATGGGCCTCCTCACTGTTCCTCCAACAGACCAGGTACGCCCCTGCACCCGGGTCTGTGTTCCCTGCATCTCTGCCCTGACATCTGCACAGCTCATTCCCTCCCTCCACGCATGACAGGGAAAAGTCACCTCCTCAGAAACATCTCCTTAAATCTGATTTCTGTACACATTAGACTTTATGTTCTACGAAGGCAGAACTTTGTTCACTGACGTATCCCTAGGACCTAGAGAGGGATTGGCATGCAGCCAGTGCTCAAGGAACATTTGAACAAACAAATATATGCCTAGGGTGGGGTGGGGGAACAATAGAGAAGAGTTTGAGTGATTTTATTTGGGGATTTCAGCACCTGCTAAGTGCCAGGCCCCGTTCTAGACTCAAGAAGAACACAGCTTCTGCTTTGTGGAATTGATGACCAGTGCTGAAGAGAAAAATCAGAGCCGTGCCTGGGGGGAGGTTTCAGGACACAACATGCATGAGGGACGGTGCAATTTTAGAGGCCTTATTGGGAGGTGGCATTTGAGCACAGAGCTGGAGGTAGAAAGGAACAAGACATGTGGATGTCAGGGCAGAGTCCCTGGTAGAAGAAACAGCCAGTGCAAAGGCCCTGGGGTGGGAACACGGTCCAGGATGGGCAAGAATGCCAGTGTGCCTGGAGTAGAATGAATGAGGTTAGGCAGGTAAGTACAAGGGAGCTTCCAGGAGGATTTGGGCTTTTACCCACGGGAGGTGGGAGGCTTGGAGGGGCCTGCCTTGAGTGCTCACAGGTGCCCTCTGGAGGCTGCTTCAGGGAGGACAGGCACCACAGACCAGGGCAGAGGGAACCCAGCTGGTCCAGATGGGCTAAGATAGATGGGGAGAGGGGGCAGGGATGAGATGACAGCATGTGATGGACAGACTCCTGGTGGCCGAGAGGGACCCCACGTTGGGTGGTCTGGGGAGGGGTCCCAGCCCTGTGGGCTGCACTCACCAAGCTCAGCGTCCGTCATGGGCAGGTGGTTGTCCACCCACTCCTCCGATTTGCCCAGCACCATGTCCACCCCGCTCAGCACCATCTGGCCCACGCGGGAGCCCATTACCGAGTGGACACCACTGGTCACCATGGACTTGGTCATGTCCATGCCACTCTGCACAGCACCCCGGGTCACATCCACTGCCTCGGTCACCCGGGAGGCCATGGTGTCCTTGGCACTGGACACGGTGTTGGACACAGCTTCTCGGGCTCCCGAAACCTTGGACGACAGGAGCTCCTTGGTGTCTGCCAGGACCTACGAGAAAGGACAGCATCAGCATCTCCGTCCTCCCTTCGTACCTGGGTAACCCCACCCTGCACCCTGGGCCGAAGGGAGGAGTTCCAGCTCCAGGATGACCCTGAAGGGTGAAAGCAGTTAAGATAATATGCTCTGGAGCCGGACAGCCTTGTTAGAGTCCTTGGCTTGATATATCCTAGCTGTGTGGCCTCAAGCAAGTCACTCGACCTCTCTGGGCCTCCATTTCTTCTCCCCATGATGTTATGGGTTGAACAGTGTTGAAGCACTAACCCCCAGGACCTCAGAATGTGACTGTATTTGGAGATGAGACCTTTAAAGCAGTAATTAAGGTAAAATGAGGCCATTAGAGTGGATCCTAATCCAGTCTGACTGGTGTCCATATACAAAGGGATTAGGACACAGACATGCACAGAGGGATGACCATGTGAGGACACAGGGAAAAGATGGCCATCTACAAGCCAAGGAGAGGAGCCTTGGAGAAACCAGCCCTGATGACACCTTGTCTCGGAATTCCACCCTCCAGAATTGTGCAAGCATGAATGTCTGTTGTTAGGAGTACTTGTTACAGCAGCCCTAACCGGCTAAATCACAGGGTTAGAACAGTGCTTGGCTCAAGCACTGAATCAGTGTGACACCGGAAACCAGCGACATCCCTAGAAGGGACCACTCCAATCCTGTACTAAGAACTGCAATCCTGCTTGAACAGGTAATCAGTATGTTAAGTCCCTCAGGACAGCACTACTCATCCAGGGTGTTTCTGCCCCCAGGTAACATTGGGCGGTGTCTGGGGACATCTGTGGTCGACACGACTTGCGGGAGAAGGGGCTCCTGGCATTGAGCAGGTGGGGGCCAGGGATGCTGCTCAACACCCTACAGCTCCTGGGATGGCCCCCCACAGAGAATGACTGGCCCCAGTGTTAGTGGTGCTGAGGGAGAGGGAACCCGCTTTAGAGTGAGATGCTCAGAGCTACACTAAAGCAACAGGAGGGGAATTCCCTGGTGGTCCAATGGTTAGGACTCCGTGTTTCACTGCCGAGGGGGCAGGTTCAATCCCTGGCTGGGGAACTAAGATCCCACAAGCCACATGGTGCAGCCAAAAAAACCCCAAAAGCAGGGCTTCCCTGGTGGCGCAGTGGTTAAGAATCCGCCTGCCAATGCAGGGGACACGGGTTCGAGCTCTGATCTGGGAGGATCCCACATGCTGCGGAGCAACTAAGCCCGTGTGCCACAATTGCTGGGCCTGCGCTCTGAAGCCCGCAAGCCACAACTACTGAGCCCGTACGCCTAGAGCCTGTGTTCCACAACAAGAGAAGCCACCGCAATAAGAAGTCCATGCACCACAACGAAGAGTGGCCCCCGCCCACCACAACTAGATAGAGCCCGCGTGCAGCAATGAAGACCCAGTGTAACCAAAAAAAAACCCCCAAAAAACCCCAAAGCAAACAAACCAACAAAAATAAAGCAACAAGAGGGATTTTATGCACATGCCCAGATAACCAAACATTTTGTCTCCATTAACTGCCAATTTAACACGTTAACTACCTTAAACTCTCCATTGCAAACTGGTGATGTGCCCAAAACATCAGAGCATTTTGTGGACCCCTGAAGCTCGTATCAAGATGTTAAGAACCAACACTCAGTGGTGGGCAATAAATTGGGTGATTGGGATTGACATATACACACTACCATATATAAAATAGATAACTAGTAAGGACCTACTGTATAGCACAGGGAGCTCTACTCAATACTCTGTAATGGCCTACATGGGAAAAGAACCTAAAAAAGAGTGGATATAT
>RJWK010047942.1:0-17113 GCA_004363435.1 Platanista minor | reverse complement strand
ACTACCAAACATAAAATAGATAGCTAGTGGAAAGCAGCCGCATAGCACAGGGAGATCAGCTCAGTGCTCTGTGATCACCTGGATGGATGGAATGGGGAGGGTGGGAGGGAGGGAGCCGCAAGAGGGAGGAGATATGGGAACATATGTATATGTATAATTGATTCACTTTGTTATAAAGCAGAAACTAACACCACTGTAAAGCAATTATACTCCAATAAAGATGTTAAAAAAATATATGATCATTTTTACAAAATATGTTATTTATGTTAACATATGTGGTTTTATTCTATTAAAATGAATTGATAGATACATATTTCAAAAACTTTTATTTTAATTTCAAATACAGTGAATATCAATATAACTAACCCATTTAAACAAATGATCTTTGAAATCCTCAATAATTATTTAATGTTTAAAGGGATTTTCACATCAAAAAGATTTGACTCAACAGCCTCTGCCTTAATTGATGAGTTTAACTCATTCAGTGGAATTACTGATATGATTTCAATTATTTGTATCTTATTGTTTTCTGTTTTTCTCTTCTATTTTTTTCTCCTCTATATCCTTCCTACTTTTTAAAATTATTTCTGTTTTTTTTTTTAGTAACCCATTTCATTTTCATTTATCTTTCGAGTTTGAGGGGTTTTTTTAAATACTTTTGTTTTTAGTTTGTTTTCAGTAGCTTTTTTTGTGATTGTTCTAAGGAGGATTAAAATATACATACTAAATTTTCCCCCAGTAATTTAAAAGTTGGAGGAAAACAAAATGGGAGTCTTGCTCCCAATTCAACTGTACTTAGAGTTCTGGTTTCTTTCTCCAAACTTCCTGCTACCACCTACTCACCAGAGTCCTAACATACTTGCTTCATGCATTCCATTTGAAGTATTCACTTACATTTAGTGAGAGAGATGGCGGAAGAAGCCTATGCCCTCCTGAGTGAAACAGCAGGGGTGTGGAATTATGACTACTGCTTTTTCTGTATCTACCTAGATAATCATAGAGTCTTCTGCTAATATCCTGAATTACACTGATTATTGATTGTTACACAAATCTTGCTTTCCTGGATTAAACCTCAGTAAGTGCTGTTCCTTCCTACTATATTAAGTTGGATTTTATAGTATTTAACTTGGATTTTTGCATCCATATCCCTGACAGAGATGATCTGTAACTTTTCCTCTATAATATTTTTTTCCTGTTTGAGTATCAAAGCTACGCTGGCTTAACAATTCAGTCAGGAAGTATACCGTCTTTATTCTTAAAGCCATCTAAGTCTGGGTTATATTGTTTTTGTGGAACAGTTTTAATATTGGTTTGCTGTTTAAAATTTAACAGTGAGAAAAAAACATATAAAACTTATCATCTTAACACCACCTTACAGTTCAGCGGTGTTAAATATATTCATATTGTTTTGCAGCAGATCTCTAGAACTTTTTCATCTTGCAAAACTGAAACTCTATACTCATTAAATCAAATCTCCCTCTCCTCCATCTTCCCAATCCCTGGCCACCTCCATTCTCCTTTCTGTTTCTGTAAGTTTGACTACTTTAAGACACCTCATATAATGGAATTATATAGTATTTATCCTTTTGTAACTGGCAGATTTGTTCAAAATATTTCAGTACATTTAGGAGTAATTGTATTCTGTATTTCTTTTTGTGATATTTTAAACTGTTATCATTTTTCAATGAATTGTTCAATTTCAAATTGTTAATTTGCAGCATAAAACTGCTCACCGTAATTTATTATTTTTAATGTCTACAGAATCTATAGTGAAATATTTTCCCATTCTGATATATTTTATTACTCATTTTTCTCTCCCTACACTGCTTTTTACATCTTATTAGTCTCAATAAGAGATTATCTTTAATCATCTTTTTAACCAATGCTTGCCTTGTTCATTGTTTGCCTTAGAGCATTAAAATCCACATTTTCAGGCTTCTTTTCTTTTTTTTCTTTTTCTTTTTAAAATTTTATTTATTTATTTATTTTTGGCTGCGTTGGGTCTTCGTTGCTTCATGTGGGCTTTCTCTAATTGCGGTGGGCGGGGGCTACTCTTCATTGTGGTGCACAGGCTTCTCATTGCGGTGGCTTCTCTTGTTGCGGAGCACGGGCTCTAGGCCCGCGGGCTTCAGTAGTTGTGGCACTCGGGCTCAGTAGTTGTGGCTCACGGGCTCTAGAGCACAGGCTCAGTAGTTATGGCGCACAGCCTTAGCTGCTCTGCAGCATGTGGGATCTTCCCGGACCAGGGCTCAAACCCGTGTCCCCTGCATTGGCAGGCGGAATCTTCACCACTGCACCACCAGGGAAGTCCTCTCAGGCTTATTTACTAGTAGATTTGTTTGAGGTTATAAATTATATTTCTAGCACTGTTTTATCTGCTTTCCTGTAAGTTTGATATTTCTATCATTCAGTTTGATATATTTTGTAATTTCCATTGTGATTTGCATTATTTAGAAGCATGTTGCTTGTTTTCCAAAATAGTGGGGCTGTTTTTAGCTCCCTTTTGATAATTGATTTCTACCTTAATTCTGTTATGGTCAGGAAATCTACTCTGAGTGAATTGAGTCTTCATAAATTTCATCAGTTTTGCCTACTGACTCTGTTATGGTCATTTTGGTATATGTTGACCATGTATTTGAAGAGAACGTGTTTCATGATGTTCCTAGGGGCAGTTTCTTTATGTCATTTAGGTAAACTTAATTAATTGTGATATCAAGTCTTTTATATCATTACAGAATCTTTGTCTTTTTCTTCTGTCGGCTCATGAGAAAGATATGTTAAAGTCTTTCACTAAGATTGTGCAATTTTCTGTTTCTTCTTTGACTCTCTCTTGGAAGGGGCATCTAGAGTCAGGCTGACCACAGTTCTGACCAATCAGAAACAATACTTTCTTTCTGCAGTTTGTCCCTAAGCATCAACGTTCTTTATCAGAGTCTTGTGTATTCTGCATGTTTCTTTTTTTTTTTTTTTTTTGCTGTACACGGGCCTCTCATTGCTGTGGTCTCTCCCGTTGCGGAGCACAGGCTCCAGACGCGCAGGCTCAGCGACCATGGCTCACGGGCCCAGCCGCTCCGCAGCATGTGGGATCTTCCCGGACCGGGGCACTAACCCATGTCCCCTGCATCGGCAGGCGGACTCTCAATCACTGCACCACCAGGGAAGCCCTCTGCTTGCCTCGTAACTCAGCCACATCCAATCATGTCTCACCAGACTGCAGAAAAACTCCAGTCTGCTTTTCAAAAGCTTTCTGCTTGGGCTGTTAGTTTGCTGACCTTGGTGTCATGGAAGCATCCCCTCCCTGTCCAGTACCTGTAAATGTCCTAGTGGAAAACTGTCCAGGTGATTGAAGCCCACAGGTCCCTGCCAAAGCTCTGGGGTTCTGCTGTTGCTTTTTTGTCCTCCTGACCCCCAGCTTATTTCTATGTAACATCTGATGCTTATCCACTTTCTCTCACAATGTCAGCCCGAGTGAAATTTCTGCCAAGTCACTAACCCAAACAAGATTTTCCCCTTCAGATTCTTAGTTCTCTGCCTCACTTGTCTTCGCATCATTCTGCATGCTTCAGAAGATGATTTACCATTTTTTATTCCATCTTTTCTAGTTGTTTAGGCAGAAGTTCCCATCTGCCATCAGCTATTCTATGCTACTTACAATCAGAAGACACTTGAGTTCAAACTATTAGATTAGTTCCTTTTTTTCTTTTGTTGTCTTAGCTTTATACAAGCAGACTTTCCTGGATCAGCTATATCTACAGGTCTTTGGTGCTTTTGTCATTTATTGTTTTTGTTTTTATTTTGGGATTGGGAGTGTGTGAGTAGGGGCAAGAAAATGTTTCTGATCACCTTGAATTTTTCCCCAGTAGTCCAAAATTTATGGGTATATTCGTTTTTTATTTTCTTCTCCCTAACCAAGAGGAAATGAAATCTGTAGGACATTTTTTTGTTATTTTCTCATTTATATTTTTATTTTAAATTTAAAGACTGGATTTTTCCACTCCACAGGGACAGGCTATATTCTACAAATATGGATTTTTTTCATGCAATTCTTTATTAGTCTGCAGAATCACTTTCTGAAATCAAACAGCAATTCAGTGGTTCTCTGCTATTATCCTACTAAGTCTTTTTCCCTCTGTTTTAAACCAGTGGTTTGGATTTCACACCTAGCCCTTGAGAATGGGATTTGACTGGGTCTTTTTTTGACCACTGGATCCTCTTTTCTTGATATCTTCCTCATGATATTCTGGTCCCTTCACACATCCTGGAGGGTCTTCCAACTAGTCTTCATAGGGAGGCTCTAACTTTTCATTAGTTTTATTTTTTTTAAAAAAGAAAGAAAATAAAAATAATGTTTCATTTTTGTTTTAGTTCTCCTTGCTGCTTCTAGGACAGAAGGGGGAAATAGCAGATTTATACATCTTCAAACAGAATTAGCAAGCACCACTCTTAATTCCCATATTTTAAGGGTGAAATATACAATCAAAGGGGTTGCCTCTGCAAAATATTTTCCTAAGTCCTCAAGCTCTTTTTTAAGAAAGGGACAACTGGCTGCCCATATGTTACATTTTAATTTGAATACTTAAGTTAGTATCTTATTTACATAATAGCCAAGGATTAAAACATGTGGGACTAAATCAGAAATATAACAAAAGAGATAAGGCAATAATTCCTGTGAATGGAAATTAAAATACACACACATATGGATAAACACAGAAGAGATGCCATAACAATATGGCAATAACCAGTATGTTTCTAAATTAATGATCTAAAGTAAAACTCAGAGGATCCTTAGAACCTACTGCAACAAACCACTTAGTTAAAATCTCCTGTAGAATTGTACTGATTCAGAAGAGAAAGGGTGCCTAATAAAATTCCACTGCTTTTCCAAATTAAAGACGAGTAACACTAAAGTGTTTAATCTTGTCAAATTTTGTTTCCAAATATTGTAAATACTCAGGATAGACACTGACTGACCTAAACTGATGTATCAGAAAGTCAGGAGAAACCGCACAGTTCTAGTCTTCAATTCTTTCAAATCCACAAACACAAACCACTAAAAAAAAAATGAGGAAATTCCAAAAGATTTATCTTTATTTTAATTTAGATTACTTTTCTGGCAGTCTTTTAAATCTTTCAGTACATCAATCCAGGTAAGACATAAAAGGGAAGATACTATGTTACCTTCAGGAATGTTTACAATCTCATGTAGCAAATAATTAAATTGAATTTTTAAAAACTGTATTCCTCATGTGTGTCTCACCTCAGAATGCTCAATATCTACTTAATGACCTTGTTTGCTGTATCATTACAACTTTTGGCAAGCTCTTGCTAAAGGAACTTTAAAAAAATTAACAATAGTTAAAAAGCAGGAGGAGATAATTATGCTCATTAATGACATTGTTTACCCGATTGATTCCACAACAGTCGCTTGCATGGCAGGAAAGCCAGGCTATTTTTATGTCATATATACCTACCCTTGACATTCCTTAATTAATTTTCTTAGTTTTCCTTGACTCATCTTAACCACCACAAGTGTGTCCCCCAAATCCACCATCAATCGTAAGTAGTTCAGATGACAATGACCCACTAGTAGACTTGATGTAACACTGGACCTGAAAAGGTTAAGCTTGTTTTAAAGAAATTAAAACCACAAACTCTTGTTAGATCTCAACACTTACGTTTATTTTTAACACTGAGAGTAGAAATTTAAAAACTCTGAATGAAAGATTGTCTTTCATGTACTCAATTAAAAAGGTAAATATTATGAAGTCTACTATAAGCAATGATACTCACAAAGGGTAAGTGAGAGGACTTTGGAAGAATAATTACAGTCACAAAGTTACTGAGTACTGAAGATTTCTATGTGTTCAGTTATTTTAATTTGTTATTATATTAAATTTATACAACACTGAGGCAATTAAAAATGAATCAGTTGATTATTAAGATTCTTGATGACTTAAGATAGGATGAATAACTTGCTTAAATGCTAGGACCTGGAATAGATCTGATAAAATTGACAAATTATTTTCATGCAATAGAATGTTTTGTGGGGGTAAACCTGTTCTTTTCTAAATTAAAAATGTTAATGATATTTAACAACAAACCAGAATAAAAGCAACAGGTGATTTGGTATAAATTTTGCATTATAGAGGGGTTTCTTTTTGTTTATTTGTGTAGAAGTGGGAAATCACTAATGTTTGCCAAAGTAAAGTAATAGTAGTATAATGGAGTGGGTTCCTAGAAAAAAACAAATTCAAGTAAGATGTTTAAAAACACCTTAAATGACTCTGTATGAATCATTGTTGCCATATAAAGTTGCAAAGCAAGTTAATAGAAATCTCCAAGTGATTTAAAGTGGTGACCAAGGGTGATAGAGCTGGGGAGAAATAGTTAGATGCAGCTTTCAGGGATCCCAGTGCAATCAGTGCCTTGCTCATGGTGCTTGTTTGACGCAATTGAATTTAGACATGTCATTTCACATACATTACCTATGATCTCTAAGGAATTATTTACAATCTCTTAAAGCATATACATTAAATTTATTTCCTAGGATTAGGAAAGGTTTGGCATCCTTGTTATCACTATTAGCTACTGCCTCTTAAGAGGAGAATTAATAAATAATATTTAAAATAATGAGAATATATGTCTCAAAGACCGATTAAATAAAATTGTGACCACAGGGTGACAGAGCTATTCTCGATGACTTGGATGTCATGATCATGGGTGCATATTTGAGACACATTCACGTAGAATAATGCTGGCACCAATTATTGTGAAATAGTCAGTTTGTCCATGTGAAACATATTGACTGACATAGATATTGATGTTGTCATTGTCTGTCTGAATATCGTGGCTCTAAATAACTGCTTTTACCAAAATGCCTCAACCTTGATCTTTGCCCACAAAATGCTTCAGGTAAAAACTAAAGTACAAAGAGGAAATCAACAATTTAGCCTTTATGTTTCTTCCCCACCATAGATTTTTAAGTTTCAAGTTTTTGATTCTTGTACAAGAGAAACACTTGTATAGATAGTGTTTCTCTTACCTTTTGATCCTTTGATAATGTCTCTCCTGTACCCGTGACCCTCAGTACAGAGTAAAATCTATTTTAATGGAAAGAACATGAAATTTGTACTCATGAAGAACTGGATTTATGTCCTGATGTTGGTAAGTAATCTAATGTACGTCCTAATCGTATTTATGATCTACAGTTTCTGCATATTGAATAAAATATCTCTGCTCCAGAATTATATTTAGAATATGCACACCTTACATAGTACTGGTAGCATTTTTGTCTCTCAGTAAATAGAGTGTTTATTTCATTATCCACTGTATGATTAATTTATACTCTCACACCCCCAGGTAACTCATTGGCAAGGCGGGTAGTTTCTATTTTCCCCATCCTCAGGGATGCCCCAAATCATTTCCCTGCTACTCTCTTACATACACACTCTCTCCTATAAAACAAAACTCTCATCTTTTCAGGATTACATATGTAATTTTTCTACACTATAATTTCTCTTCCTTGTTGCTGAATTATGTCAAATCACAAATCATACCTTCTCTTTCATTAATTTTATTGCCATTTTATATTATCACGATTATGTATTTACCTTTATAGACAATGTACTCTAACAGAACTGAGAAAATAGATGTTATTTTTATTATTTTCCTGTTTCTTGTAAAGATTTCACAGTTTTTAATTTTTTATTATATTTATTAATTTTATTTTATTAGTTGTATTTAATTATTTTGTTTTATTTTTATTCTTTGGGTTGTTCCTCCTTTGGATTTCAGCATTTTCTCACAAATTACCTCCTTTCTTTTTTTTTTCCTTTTTTGCTCATTGGATAAATACCCCTGTCATACAGATTTACTACTCTTTCCAAAGTCTTTGTGTAAGGTTTCTTTGGGACACCTGCCCCCAAAATGCAATCACCCTAACATTAGGTTTCTCTTTGTCAAGTCATCGAACCCAAATCTATCTTCGGATCTCTGAATTAGTGGGTTTCTTTCATCCTCCAGAGACACTCTTGAATCAATGCTTTCACAAGGAGAGAATTCACGAGATATACTTTACATGCTTTTATTTCTATGTACTTATTCTCTTATAGTTTCTGGCATTTCTCTTTAATATGCATATCTGATGATAGATGATGTCTCCCTTCACCTCCTTCCCTCCCCTTTTTCTTTCTTTCAAGTTTTGTCATTTTCTTTAGATTCTGGGAATTGAGTAGGCACTTGATTGCACCTCAAAATTTCAGCCAGATTTTCAGATTTTCTGCAAATGAACATAGTTTTATGGATCTCCTGAAACTATAGATCCGTCTCTACGTGTAACAGTAATGTGGTGAGGAATACATCTGAATATAAGAAAACTGATAAAGATTTTTAGAAGTCTATAGCCAATTTATTCTCAAAAGGTCCACATTTACAAAGTGAAATGCTCTTCTCAAACATTAATTTTACTAGAAAGCTGTCTTCAAATTTTAAAATAATAGGGAATCATTTCAAGAAATACAACTTCTGATCAAATTAGATAATGATGAACTTCTTTAAATTAACATCTTCATTAGGAAGCAGATGACAAAATAAGATTTATCTCTTAGGGATTTTTGTTTTTGTTTCCCTTTGCTTTATAACAATAAAAAGTTGTCTTAAAACATGGTTACAGAAATTATAAAAAAGAGACAGACTACATGATCGATACTCATGATCATACTCACGAATATCTGGCTTGATGCTGAGTCTCAGTTAAGAAAACTTAGAAGAAAAGAGTCACGTGATTTTTACTTGAGTAATCATTGCAAAGATTTATTTTTAGTATATTGCTGTATAGCACTTAACAGAGTAACCATTTTCTCTTTTTCTTCTGCCCATTCCTCCATCATGGTTTACCATTTGGTAATCATAAGAATGATTTTAATCTCTAAGGAATGCAAATAACTGTGATTATCAATACCACTTATTAAGCAATATACTTTTTGCACTGAGTTATAAGAAATAAAAGATGGTTTAAATACAAACAGCCCTTGTCCTGTAGGAATTTACAATGTCAGCCAATGGTACAAATCCATGTTAAGAATACAGACATAAATAAACAATTCCAAAAGTAAAATATGTGCATTTTAAATCTGAGTGATATGAAAGGGAAGAGCATTTCCTGGAAGTTGGAGGAATAACTGAGATATTGAAAGTAAAATTCTAAAAGCAGCTCAGCTTCTGGTCAAACCCTTACTGCAAACTCCTTTGAGTATTGCTGGAGGGAATGTTGATTGGCAATCTTACACTGGTGGCCACAGATGCTGCTGAGGATTCATTGAAAGGCCTCCTGGGGTAAAGACTCTTCAGTTTTTCTCAAAATAAGTGGAAAGTTATACTTCATTAGAACCAAAATCTGTTGCATTTTTCTGGCAGCAATACCAGCAAATGACTCTTCCCTCTTCCAAGGTAAGACTTCAATCTCCATTATTTTCTCAAATCATAGAGTCCCGCTTTCCACTCTTACTTTTAACCGGTTACCTAGACTAGAGCCACACGTCTACCCAGCTACCAACACCTGCAACCCCTTAACTCTGTCGTCTTTCATCTCAGTATAGATGAGCCATCGTTAAGCCCAGATCGCATGACTCCCTCTGCTTCTGCACCGGCTCCTGTTTTCTTCCCCTTACACTAGACATAACTTCAGTTCTCCACTCATCCAGTATCATCTGTTCTTTGCTCTCTAATGGACAATTTCCATCAGTATCCCAAGAAACCACTTCTATGTCTCTCAATAAAATATAAAGTTACCAGAAGACTTCCTTTGAACCCACTTACCCATTTGGTTGTTTCTAATTGTCTGTATTACCATCTCTGACTTCTTCCCACCCATTCTCACAACTACCCAACAAGCTTTGGTTTCCACCATCTCAACAAAACTGCTTGCCTTCGTGCAACCAGTGACGACTTTATTGTTGAATCCAATGGTAAATTCTCGGCACGTGATACAGTTGATTATTCTTCCTTCTTAAAACATTTTCATTTGATTCCAAGGGCATCTTATTCCCCTTGTTTTTCCACTTTCCTCATTTGGTGCCCAGTAGTCTTCTTTACTGGTTTCTCCTACTTCTCTCTTTCTATATGAGAGTCCCAGGACACTTCTCTTGTTTATCTACACTCATGTCCCTGGTGATCTTCTCCAACTCAAGGTTTTAAATATTAATTATATATTAACTACTTCCAAATGTATTTCTCTGTCCTGGGCTTCTATCCCAAACTTCAGATTACCATATATGATAGCGAATATATCTCATCCTGGATGTCTAATCTCAATGTGAATATGCTCAAAGATGAATATCTGATTACCCGCCCTCCCAAATCTATTCTACTCACAACTTTCCCCATTTATGTTGATGACACCTCCTTTCTAACAATTCATGGATCAAGCCCAGAAGGTTATCCTCATCTGCTCACTTACCTCACAATTGACATTCAATCTGACAGGAAATCCATTTAACTCTACCTTTAAAATATATTCAGAATCAGATCTATTCTCATCATCATTCATTTCTTCTTCTACCGTATCTGAGAAACATCACTTCTATTCTATTTTATCTCAACAGTCTAACAGTTCTCTGTGTTTTCATCCATATTTTCAGCATAGTCTCTTCTATACCGGAAGGATCCTTTAAAAATATAAGTCAGAGTATGTCACTTTTCTGTTCAGAACTTTCTCATAACCCTTCCCTTCCACACTTCCCCACATTACTCAGTAAAAGCCCTAATTCCTTCTGCTTGGAATGCTTTTCCCAAATATCTTCTTTGCTATCTCCATTTGCCCAAATGTCACCTTTGCAATGACGTTTACGTTCACCCAGTATTTAATACTGCCCCCTTGAACTCTGCTCCACACAGACCATCCCAATACTTGTTACCCTGCTATACATTTTTGGTAGTCCAAATTCCACAGAACTTATCACTTCCTTATGGCTTATATAATGTAGTTATAAATTTATTTAGGAGTATTATTGTGTACTGTCTATCTCCCAGGTAGAAAGTTCCAATAGAGTAGGGATCTTTATACATTTATTTCAATGATACATAGTGTTGGTCAATAAATGTACTTTAAATAAATAAATAAATAAATAAATAAATAAATAAATAAAATTTGTTAAATATTGCTCTTATGTATATCATGCAATAGGTTTATGATAAGGGCTAAATGAAAGATTAAATAATTTGCTTAGCTGTGCAGTAGCACAAATTAAGCCTTCAATAAACGTTACTATTATCATTATTTTATGTCAGCTTATTGTTTAGACAGTGCTGAGAAAATACTAATCAAATAGCTTTTTAAACTTTATGGCTATTAAAGGTATTTGGGCAAAAGAATTTTCATTCTAATTTTATACCAATTAAAATTGTTTAATTGTACCAATATAGAATTGATATTTCTGTTCTATTTAGCATAGCAGTAATTTTAAAGTCTACCAGAAACAAATATTTTAAAACTTGACATATCTATTTGTATACATATATAATATATATGTGTACATATATAAGATGTATACATGTATATTACTATATATGTGCATATGCATACATATGTTGTATATTAAATATACAAATAATATTAACAAAACTAAAAATTTTATTCAAATTTGTTAGAGTTCATTGTAAACAAAACAAAAATAAAATAATATTTGAGAATGTGATATTTGGTTCTGCACTGGATTTCCCAACAAATCATGGAAAAAATTCAAGACAAGAAGGACACAGTAAATTACTACAATGTTAAATAACTGTGTTTTATGTGGGCATCTGTTTTATTTTCCCATGTTCATTTTCTTCTAAAATTGCCTTTGCATTGTCAATATTCCTAAAAGGAATATTTTTGAGGTTACATACTTCTTGTATTTGTTTCTTTTTATTTTCATAAACTTTGCAAATACAATAGCACACTGACAACTCTTCCCGAATGTACTAGAACCCTGGCAAATATCTCTCAGATCAGTCTATTTTTATCTATCTCCCCGTCCAATGAATCCTTTACAATGTTCAGAGTATAAAATCAAATCCTCTTATGTCCTCCCCTTGCTTAATAGCTCTTTTCTGCAGAATAAAGTTCAAATTCCTTCTCTTGGTAAGTGAGGTCCTCCATGAGCTGCTTTTGTTTGCCTATCTTCCCACAAGCCTCGCCTTTACTTCCCCATTTTCACAAGGACTGCAGCCATATTGACTACTTAAAATCCCCTAATACACCACATTCATCTCTGAAGCACTGTACATGTGTCTCTCACTGTGTAAAATTTCAAAAATATATAAAAATGCTTTCTTTATACCAGAGGTTCTGTTCATTGACTTTGATGGCTCCAACTTACCCTTCAAAACTCCTACAGACTTAGTTCCAAGGGGAGTCTTTGTTGATTGCACACGATTGAGTCTGTAGGCCCACCTCTGTGTTCCTACAGCACGTTTCACATTTTTCCAGTTATAGAACTTTCCATGTCCACAATTCCTAGCTTGTTTACTTGTTTATCTCCCCTAAGATGCCATTAAACTCTTGAAGCAGGAGCAAAAGCATACCATATTCTCAACTTAGATAGCACTTGATACAGGGGAAGTACTCAGTTAAGTTTGCTGATTGCATAATAGTGCACAGATGGGTAGTACAGTCTAGCCTCAGGAGTGACAAAGATGTTAGAAGACATGACTGAGCAATGACCTCAGTGCATGCAGTTCTGGTCCAAAAGCAACCTAGCATCAAGATGCCATCTGGAATCGCAAGACTAGGTAGTTCTAGCCATGCCTATATCCTTGACGTCTGTGGGTAAAATTTAAAACTTTTCTTCCCCCCCTCCTTCGTTGTTTTCTATTCCACTGTCTCATTCTTTGACATCGACTCAAACCTTACAGCTAATATTCTTACCAAACATTTTCACTCTGTTTTTAGTTCTTGCTATTTCTTAGTTTCATCCATGAATTTCCCTCTCCCTGCTGACTTTATTATCTCCCCTCAGCCTGCAGCTTCTATCATTGCCTCTTTGGATTAAATCTTCTCATTTTCTCATATTATCTATGTTTCCAATGAGGGTTCATGGCAAGGTTGTTTTCAAAGCTTTTCACTGCAGACTTTTAAAATTATAATTTATCCTGCAAAAACTCTTTTTTGACATCCATTTTACTTAACAATTTTACTCTTAAAACATATATGTCATTGACTTTTACAAAGTTCCAACTCCCTCTCAAACTTATTTAATTATCTCCTACACTCTAGTTGAATTACTGCCAATATATGGGTTATAATTAGTAGACAAAAACATTATACCAGGCCTTATAGAGTTTTAATCTACTCTACCTCAGTGACTGTCCTTTACTTCTCTTTTGACTTTTATAACCTGGCCTGAGGTTTCATTTCTTCAATAATTTCTACAACATCTTAAGAGTACTTCTAATTTCTGTTCTTCACTCCACATAGTTAGTACACCCGATGCATGAATGTCTACAGACTTCCAAATTCTCTACTCATATACCTGGAGTTTGAGCATTTCTAAACAACATTGACCGGGTGCCACATGGAGAATAATTTGACTTTAGTTAAGAAGCTGAAGTGGTCCCTGAAAGAATTTACAGCCTGGGTCTGTCAGAGTAACCACTTTCTTTGCACCCGGGCAGTGATTCGTTCTTGAGGAGAATGTGAGCATCATGAGTCTGTGTCTTCCACATTCACTGATGTGGAAGTAAAAGATACACAGCGCAGCTGAGATGAGGGGCTGTCAGACTACCTGTGCACCCACGATGCCCTAGCAATGGTCAGAACAAAAATGTGGGCCAAGAGCATTTAACAGAATAATAAGATACTGCTAACTCAGTAGACATCTTTATTTTCACTGTGTGATGTGGCCATTTGTTACTTTATTGCCCAGCATTTGTTTCTCATCTGTCTCATGAGAGCACTATATATATATATATATATATATATATATATATATATATATATATATATATTTTTTTTTAAATTAAGAGCAGCCACCTCCCTGGCTCTCAGTCTCTCAGTCTTTGTGGTTGGAAGGAGTCACCCAATCTCAATTTTCAAGGCAGTCACAGTATGAGTCAGTTAGTAAATCTCAATCTCCCAGCCAAACGATTGGTCCAGGGATGTTCAACTAATCCCATTTAGGCCAATGGGATCCAGAACCAGAGCTTTTACATACACTCTTAGGAATCAGCATCTCTTCCTCATCTATTGGACTTGAGGAAGAGGATGCAGTCCTGGGGCTCCAGGAGCCTGCTGTGTAGATGTTACTTCTTCAGGGATGGTGCTTACAGAGATGTGAATAGAGCTGAAATGGAGAAACACCAGTTTCTGGTGACACATTGAGTCCCTGAATCAAGTCACTTCAGACAATCTCTTGGATGTTATTTCACGTGACATGATGCATTCCTTTTCCATTATGCAAGTTTGAGTTGGTTTCTTGTCACTTAAAATTGAATCCTCTCAAGTAATAGTTATACCCAGTTTCCAGGTAGGAAAATTCAGATGCTGAGATGTAAAGTACTTTGTCTAGGATCACGTAGGACAGGGAACAGTCTGAGACCTTTCTGTCACATGCACTTGAATTCAGATATACTAGTTGCATTCCATTGGGTTATATACCTCTAGAGCTTATCTAATCAGTAGTTTAATTTGAATAGCTTTTTTTGTCTTTAAAAAAATTTTTTTTCCCATCTTTATTGGAGTATAATTGCTTTACAATGGTGTGTTAGTTTCTGCTTTATAAAATGGAATCAGTTATACATATACATATGTTCCCATATCTCCTCCTTCTTGCATCTCCCTCCCTCCCACCCTAAAATTTTTTATACAATTTTTAAAGGTTAGTTTCCATTTACAGTTATTACAAAATATTGGCTATATTTCCCATGTGGTACAGTATACACTTGAGCCTGTCTTACACCCAGTAGTTTGTACCTCCCACTCCCTCCCCCCACTGGTAGCCAGTAGTTTTTTCTCTATATCTGTGAGTCTGCTTCTTTTTTGTTATATTCACTAGTTTGTTGTATTTTTTAGATTCCATATATAAGAGATAACATACAGTATTTGTCTTTCTCTGTTTGACTTATTTCATTTAGCACAATGCCCTCCAAGTCCATGTCTCTTGCTGCAAATGGCAACATTTCATTGTTTTTTATGTCTGAGTACTATTCCATTATGTGTGTGTATACATATATATACACACATATAGAGTCTATATATATATATATATATCACATCTTCTTTATCCATTCATCTGTTGATGGACACTTAGGTTGCTTCCATATCCTGGCAATTGTAAATAATGCTGCTATGAACATTGGGGTGCAAGTATCTTTTCAAATTAGTTTTTTGTTTTTTTTTTTAATATATACACAGGAGTGGAATTGCTTTTAAAATAGCTTGTCTTCTTTCCATTTTGCCAGTTCTCTCTCAATTTAAGCATTCGGCATTTCCATACCACAGTTTTCTTTCTAAAACATACATATGATCATATTTTTCCTGTTTAGTAAACTACTATTTTTCCCTATAGTCTCCAGGATAAAGCCCTAATTTAGTGCATGACATGTAAACTCTATTATTGAGTCACGCCAAATGTGCCCTGCTCTATTTTTGCGCCACTTCTAGTAAGACCTTTCCCCTAGACTAGATCTCTGCTCCCAAGTCTTCCCCAGACTAATAGTCATATCTTGTCTAAATTCATACCTCTCAGCAATGCCATGGATCTTCATACACTGAACTGTGCTCCTCGAGGGCACAGTTTGTAAGAGAACTGTCCCTGTCCCTTTGTAAGAGAACAGTCCGTAGTAAATGATATGCCCCTAACTGATTTTGAATTAACTAATTGTTTTAATAGCTGTCACTTTGGTTGTGAGACTTCAAAGACTGAAAAACAAAGTTGGCACAGTTTTGTCAGTGTCAGCTAAATCAAGGGGGTGTAAATTTTTTAAAAATCAGTCATGTTTTCATCAATAAGGTACTATTTTCTTCTTCATAGAAGAGAACAATAGCTGATGAAATATTCTTGACAGAAAAAAAAAAATAGAACCTTACTCTGACCAAACATCTACAGGAAAACAGGGGACAGAGAACGTGAAACATGACACCAATAAAAGAATTTTAGACTATGAGAAACTTTCTGGGACTAATCCCTCTGTATCATTTACAAACGCATTGCGAAAGGAAAACATGACAGCAAGGACGACACTACACAATAAAAGAGACTTGCAATTTATCAACCAGTTACAAAATATAGCTTTTTGAATCCTAATTCAAAACCCAAGCATTCATTCAGGCAAGTGGGGGAAATAAACACTGACTGGATATTTCATAATTTTGAGGGATTTTTAAAATAATGATAATGCTAGGATGGGTATTTTTGTTAAAAATTTTCTCTCTTAGAAATAGATATTGAAATAGCTTTAAATACAATGAAATGATACCAGGATTTATTTAAAATGCATATGGGTTCCCAAGGAATGGATGGTGTTACAGATGAAATGATACTGGATAGGAGTATACAATATTTGAGGCAGGGTAATGAGTACATCTGGGTTCATTATACTGTGCCTTTTATTTTTATACATGTTGGAGGTTTTTCATATTAAAACATTTTAAATCACACTTGGCATGTAGTACTCAAGGACGTTTCATTTGTATCTGAGTGGAGAGGACCTCAGAACTTATTAAAAATGAACTCAGTTTTTCTGACCTCAATACACATACGGACAACACCTTAAACTAGCAGTGACGTATTGATGACCATAGTGAGATTCAAATTATTTCAGCATGATCATTGTAAAAGGCAAAAGCAAGTTTAATAGATTCCATGAATTACTTTCTCCTACCCCTCATCCCTTCAAAAAAGGCAAGTATACTTGTTATTTCTATAGAAGCCGGTTTCCTGGCAGCTGTTTCTTAAGAAATGTTAGGGCTACATTTTGGCATCCAATTATGCATAGGTACATTTAAGATTCAAAAGGGAGCTGAATCCTGGTCCTTGATGGACATTTAGGCATGAGCATCAAATCAACAGTGAAGGACTTCCCTGGTGGCGCAGTGGTTGAGAGTCCGCCTGCCGATGCAGGGGAAACGGGTTCG
>RJWK010047941.1:0-17067 GCA_004363435.1 Platanista minor | reverse complement strand
ATAAATCTTGCTCTCAAAGTCCACCTCCTCAATTTGGGATGATTCGTTGTCTATTCATGTATTCCACAGATGCAGGGTACATCAAGTTGATTGTGGGGATTTAATCCGCTGCTCCTGAGGCTGCTGGGAGAGATTTCCCTTTCTCTTCTTTGTTCGCACAGCTCCCGGGGCTCAGCTTTGGATCTGGCCCCGCCTCTGCATGTAGGTCGCCGGAGCGCGTCTAGTTCTTCCCTCAGACAGGACGGGGTTAAAGGAGCCGCTGACTCGGGGGCTCTGGCTCACTCAGGTCGGGGGGAGGGAGGGGCACCGAGCGCGGGGCGAGCCTGCGGCGGCAGAGGCCACCAGGGCATTGCACCAGCCTGGGGTGCGCTGTGCGTCCTCCCGGGGAAGCTGTCCCTGGATCATGGGGCCCTGGCGTTGGCGGGCTGCACAGGCTCCGGGAGGGGAGGTGTGGAAACTGACCTGTGCGCGCACACAGGCTTCCTGGTGGCGGCAGCAGCAGCCCTAGTGTCTCAGGCCCGTCTCTGGGGTCCGCGCTGGTAGCCGCGGCTCGCGCCCGTCTCTGGAGCTCCTTTAAGCAGCGCTCCCAATCCCCTCTCCTCGCGCACCAGGAAACAAAGAGGGGAGAAAAAGTCTCTTGCCTCATCTGCAGGTCCAGACTTTTCCCGGACTCCCTGCCGGCTAGCCGTGGTGCACTAGCCCCCTGCAGGCTGTGTTCACGCCGCCAACCCCAGTCCTCTCCCTGCGCTCCGACCGAAGCCTGAGCCTCAGCTCCCTGCCCCGCCCGCACCGGCGGGGGAGCAGACAAGCCTCTCCTCCTCGTGAGTGCTGGTCGGCGCCGATCCTCCGTGCGGGAATCTCTCCGCTTTGCCCTCCGCGCCCCTGTTGCTGTGCTCTCCTCCGTGGCTCCGAAGCTTCCCCCCTCCGCCCCCTACAGTCTCCGCCCGCGAAGGGGCTTCCTAGTGTGTGAAAACCTTTCCTGCTTCACAGCTCCCTCCCACTGGTGCCGGTCCCGTCCCTATCCCTCTGTCTCTGTTTTTTCTTTTTTCGTTTGCCCTACCCAGGTACATGGGGAGTTTCTTGCCTTTTGGGAGGTCTGAGGTCTTCTGCCAGCGTTCAGTAGGTTTTCTGCAGGAGTTGTTCCACATGTAAATGTATTTCTGATGTATCTGTGGGGAGGAAGGTAATCTCCGAGTCTTACTCTTCCACCATCTTGGCTCTAATTCAGGAGATAAGATCTGAGTGGTAACCAGGGGCCAGATTATGTAAGTTCTTGTAGCTCATGGGAAGGACTTTGAATTTTATTCTGAGTGGGCTTCAAAGCCACTGGGAAGTTGTCAATAAAGAAGTGTCATGTCTGATTTATTCCTTTAAAGGATCACTGTCATTTCTATGAGGGGACAAAGGTGGAAGCAGGGAGACCAGTTAAGTCTAGATGGACGATGGTAGCTTGCGCCCGAGGTGGGGAGGTAGTGGTGAGGGTACTGTGTGGTCAGAACACAAGAAGTGAACCAGGGACTCTTCTATTCATTGGCATTTGCCAATGTAGTAGCGGTGTGTTTTTGCAGTTTTTTTGGCCGCGCGGCTTATGGGATCTTAGTTCCCCAACCAGGGATAGAACCCAGGCCCTCAGCAGTGAAAGCTCAGAGTCCTAACCACTGGACCACCAGGGAATTCCCGTAGAGGTTTTCCTTAAGTGAGGGGGCAGATGAGACAATGAGCTAGTCACCTGAAGCCACCAGGAAGATAGACCCCAGACTCTGGATAACTGCCCCCCCACACACTTCTCTCTCTCACACACACACATACCACACCACTAGGATCCCATTGTAGTCTTTCCTCCAGAGCTCATTTGCCCAACCCAGGAAACACTTGATAGATAAACAATGCTTATGGGTGGACACTGGGAACTGAAGACTTGGAGCTCTGTTGAAGCCGAATTGGAGCTGAGTACCAGCCAAAGGGGGACTCCTAGTGCAACGTATACCTTGTTCTGGAGCAGGAACTCAGAGGACTGCACGCTGGAAAGGGGGAAACAAAAAGTCCTCAAGCTTTGGTTCCAGACTGCTAATGCCTTCAGGTGAGCCATGACTGAGGTGAGATTTGAGAGAGGCAAGAAACCCAGAGAGGTTAGCAGAGCACACAGGGATGCTTTTATCTGAAGGGTGTTTGCCTATTCCAAAGAGGTACCTGAGGAGCTGAGTTGCTCTTTTGGTGGCCTCATGGAGCTAGGGGTACAAAAGTTGGAATCTGAGGTAAACTATTCCTTGCTTTGGGCTTGAAAACTAGAGGACTATATTCTAGGTGTAAGGATGAACCAGAAGTAAATCAGTGTTCATGAAGTCATTTTGACTTTGTCATTTGAATGGCTCAGAAAACATCAAGGTTTAGGGACTTCCCTGGTGGTCCAGTGGCTAAGACTCCATGCTCCCAATGCAGGGGGCCCAGGTTCGATACCTGGTCAGGGAACTAGATCCCACATGCTGCAACTAAGAGTGTGCATGCCGCAGCTAAAGATCCCGTGCAACCAAGTAAATAAATATTTTTTAAATTAAAAACAAGAAAATATCAAGGTTTAAACTTGGATTAAGGTAATCTCATATTCTTAGTGCCCCCAGGCACCTGGAAAGGAACAAACAAGTCTCTTCTGGGAAAAAAATAATATTATTCCAGACCTCAAATTATTTCTATAAATAATTCTTCAAATATTAAAACACAATTAAAAATAACCAGGTACACAGCGAGGAACAACACAGAATGAGCACGAATCACCAGAAACAACAGGCAATAGAAACAGACTACAAGGTGCCAGATACTGATAAAAGCCTTATTTAAACGTTTCTCAAGGAGCTAGAAATTATAAAAGTGACAGTACAGATTTGAAAACAAACCAACTAGAAATTATAGAAGTGAAAAATATAACCAAAATTAAGATCTCCATAGGTAGGTTTCAGAGCAGATAAAACACAGCTAAAGACAGAATCAATTAATCAGAAAAGAAACCAAAAGAAAATTGTTCAAATAAATCTTTTTTCTCGACTGCAGACAAAGGAGCCAGAAGATAATGAAAAGAGATCCAAAAGGTACAAAAAAAGGTAATTCCCAACTAAGTTACACCAATTCTATACAGGTGAAAACATCTTTCAAAACTGAATCAAGGGGCTTCCCTGGTGGTGCAGTGGTTGAGAGTCTGCCTGCCGATGCAGGGGACGCGGGTTCGTGCCCCGGTCCGGGACGATCCCACGTGCCACAGAGCGCCTGGGTCCGTGAGCCATGGCCACTGGACCTGCGCGTCCAGAGCCTGTGCTCCGCAGCGGGAGAGGCCACAACAGTGAGAGGCCTGCGTACTGCAAAAAAAAAAAAAAAAAAAAAAAAAAAAACTGCATCAAAATACGAGAAACACAGAAAAAGATCATGGCAGCTTTATTCATAATTGTTAAAATTTGGAAGCAATGAAGATATTCTTCAAGAAGTGAATAGATTAAAAAACTGTGGCACACCCAGACAATGGAATATTATTTAGTGCTAAAAAGAAATGAGCTATCAAGCCATAAAAAAAGACATGGGGAAATCTTAAATGCATATTACTAAGTGAAAGAAACCAATCTGAAAAGGCTATGTACTGTATGAATCCAACTAAAAGACTAAAGCTATGGAGGCAATAAAAAGATCAGTAGTTTCCAGGGATTTGGGGGAGGGTGGGATCAATAGGTGAAGTACAGAGGATTTTTAGGGCAGTGAGCTATTCGGTATGAAACTATAATGGTGCACATAGGGACTTCCCTGCAGGTCCAATGGTTAAGGTTCTGTGCTTCCACTGAAGGGGACATGGGTTCTATCCCTGGTCGGGGAGCTAAGATACTGCCTTCTGCGTGGCATGGCCCAAAAAATATTTAAATAAATGAAAAAAATTTTTTTAATTAAAAAAAGCATATTGGTAAAATAAAACAAATACAATTTTTTAAACGGTGGATACATTTGTCAAAACCCATCAAATGCACAACGCAAAGAGTGATCCCTAACATAAATTATGGACTTTGGATGATAAATGATGTGTCAGTGTAGGTTCATCGTTTGTAACAAATGTACCCCTCTGGTGTGGGATGTTGATAGTGGGGGAGGCTGTGTGTGTGTCGGGGGAAGGGGTATATGGGAACTTAATGTGTTTTCTGCTTGATTTTGCTGTGGACCTAAAACTGCTCTAAAAAATAGAGTCTATTAAAAAAAAACAGGGCTTCCCTGGTGGCGCAGTGGTTGAGACTCCGCCTGCCGATGCAGGGGACACGGGTTTGTGCCCCGGTCCGGGAAGATCCCACATGCCGCGGAGCGGCTGGGCCCGTGAGCCATGGCCGCTGAGCCTGCGCATCCGGAGCCTGTGCTCTGCAACGGGAGAGGCCAAAGCAGTGAGAGGCCCGCGTACCGCAAAAAAAAAAAAACAACAGTGAGATACATACAGGATTTTGTGAGAAGGGCTAATACACACTTAATGGGAATTCAGAAGGAAAACAGAAAAAGAAAGGGTGAAGGAATATTTGAAGAGATAAAGACTGAGAATTTCTCAGAACTGATTATAGAAATCAATCTACTAATTTAAAAAGCTGAATGAGGTTCATGCAGGAAAAATAAAAAGAAATTCATGCCTGACATTAGAGGAAAACTTCAAAAAGTCAAAAGCAAAGAGAAAAATCTTAAAAGTAGCCAGAAAAGCAAGATCTTTTACCCTAAAAGAAACAATAATTAGAATGATAGCTGAATTCTCACACGCAACTTTGGGAGCCAGTAGACAGTGAAAAGAGATCTACAAGATGCTAAAAGGAAGTAACCGTCAACTTAGAATTCTAGAATTCTATACCAGTAAAAATGTATTTCAATAAAGAAAGTAAAATGAAGACATTTTCAGACCAACAAAACCTGAGAGAGTATACTACCAGCACACACCTACTAAAGGAAATTTTAAACACTGTTCTTCAGGCAAAAAGAAAGTGATCCCAGATAGAACCTCAGAAATATAGCAAGGAATGAAGAACAAAACAAGCAGTAAATTATGGTTACTAAATAAACACTGGATAAAATAACAATAATAAAGTCTCGTGAAATTTATACATATACAGTACTAAAATAAATGACAACATAGAGTTTCAATTTTGTAAGAGAAAAAGTTCTAGAGATCTGTTGCACAACAATGTAAATATAATTAACACTACTGAACTGTACACTTAAAAATGGTTAAGATGGTAAAGTAATGTTATGTGGTTTTTTTACCACAATAAAAAAAATTAATCACAATGATACCACATAAGTTGGGAGGGAGTTAAATGGATTTAACTGTCCTAAGGTATTTGCATTGTCTGGGAGAAGGAGAAAGGTAAAGGCTAATATTAGACTGATAGGTCAAGGTGCATGTTACAATTTCTAAGGTAACCACCAAAAGAATATTTTTTTAATGGTGTAACTTTGAAACTAGTGGGAGTGAGAAGTAAATGATTTTTTGATGTAACTAATCCAAAAGAGGGAAAAACAATAAAAAGGAACACAGAAGAAGTGGTATTAAGAGACAGTACATTAAAAAGATTAATGCATGCACATTAAATTATATTAAATGCAAATTGACTAAATGCCTCAGTTAAAAATGAAGATTGTTAGACTGAATTCACACACACCCATACATATACTACATGCTTAAACAACAGACACATCTATTAGAAAAGGATACAGAAAGGTTGAAAGTTTAAAAATATGGGGAAAGATGCCATTCGAACACTATCCAAAAGAAAGCTAATATAAGCTATATTAATATCAGACAGAATAGACTTTACATTAAAAAAATATTAAAGATGTAGTCACCCCATTCACCAGGAAGATATAACATTTCTAAATATTTGTGCACTCAGTAATATGAACTCAAAATATATAAAGAAAAAATTGACAGAACTACAAGGAGAAATAGACTAATTATACGGGACAATTTTAACATACCTCGCTCAGTAACTGATTAAACAAGTAGACAAAAACAATTTAGTAAGGATATAAAATACTTGAACAACACAGTTAAGAAACTTGACCTATTAAGCATGTATACAACACTGTACCAGACAACTACAGAATATATTTTTTTCTAGCATTCATGGAACATTTACAAATATCATAAACAAATTTCAAAGGATTGAAATTGTATAGATTATATTCTACAGATCATGTTCTTCAGATCTCAGTGAAATTGTGCTAGAAATCAATAACAAAAATATTGCTAGGAAATGTCCATAAATTTAGAAACATTCTTCTGAAAAGCTATGGGACAAAGAAGAAATTGTAATGGAAATTAGAAAATATTTCAAACTGACTGATATCAAAAGCATTGACTATCAACACTTGTGGAATACAATAATTACAGGAAATTTTGTGGTTTTTTAATATTTATTTATTTATTTATTTTGGCTGCATCAGGTCTTAGTTGTGGTGCATGGGCTCTTCACTGCAGCGCGTGGGCTTCTCTCTAGTTGTGGCTTGCAGGCTTTCTCTTCTCTAGTTGTGGCGCATGGGCTCCAGGGCACATGGGCTCTGTAGTTGTGGCACATGGGCTTTTCTCTAGTTGTGGCTTGCATGCTCAGTAGTTGCGGCGTGTGGGCTTAGCTGCCCTGTGGCATGTGGGATCTTAGTTCCCCGACCAGGGATCCAACTGTGTCCCCTGCACTGGAAGGTGGATTCTTAACTACTGGACCACCAAGGAAGTCCTGGAAAATTTGTTTTAAGTGTATATATTAGAAGGGAACAAAGGCTGAAATTTATTGAGGTAAGTATCCATGTCATGAAATTTTAAGAAGAACAGGAAAACATACCCAGATAGAGTAAAAAGAGAGTCATAAGGTTAAATGTAGAAATTAATGAAGTAGAAAACAAATATACATAGAGAACATCAACAAAGCCAAAAGTTGGATTTTTAAAATTTTATTTATCAATATTTACTTATTGGCCACACTGCACAGTATGCGGGATCTTAGTTCCCCAGCCAGGGATCAAACCTGTGCCCCCTGCAGTGGAAGCATGGAGTCTTAACCAGTGGACCACCAGGGAATTCCCAAGTTGGTTTTTTCTGAAATACTAATAAACATATGAAAGAAAATCTCACTCTTATTGAGACTGATCTTAAAAAAAGGACAAAAAGCCCAAGAGACTAATATTAAGAATGTAAGAGAAGACATAACTATGGGTGTGCACATATTAAAAAGATAAGAAACTATTATGAGGAACTTTTTACCAATGACTTCGAAGTTTTGCATGAAATTGATAATTTCCTAGAAAAAATAACTTGCCAAAACTAATTCAAGAAAAAAATAGATAAGTAAGTGGACCTATAAGTATGAAAGAAATAAAATCAGTAATTTTAAAAAAGCTTCTTGTAAATTTCAGGCCCAGATGGCATCATAAGTAATTTCTACCACGTATTCAATGAAGAAAACATTGTAATTTATGCAAAGTCTTCCAGAGAGTAGTTAACAGAGGGAGGGTGCCTTCTCCATTTAATTTTGATTCTAGCTAACCTTGATACCAAATCCAAAAAAAGACAGTTTAAAAAAGACAAGGTTCAGGTTAATTTGTATCATGAGCACTGTAGCAAAATCCTGGACAAAATATTAGTAAATTGAATCCTGTAACATAAAAAAGGAGTAATGAGTATATTGGGTTTATCCCAAGAATGTAAGCTTGATTTAACATTAAAAATCAGTCAGTGTGGGCTTCCCTGGTGGCGCAGTGGTTGAGAGTCCGCCTGCCGATGCAGGGGACACGGGTTTGTGCCCCAGTCCAGGAAGATCCCACATGCCGCGGAGCGGCTGGGCCCGTGAGTCATGGCCGCTGAGCCTGCGCGTCCGGAGCCTGTGCTCCACAACGGGAGAGGCCACAACAGTGAGAGGCCCGTGTACCACACACACAAAAAGAATCAGTCAGTGTAATCTGCCACATTATCTGATGAAAGAATAATTATATGATCATATCAGTAGATGCACAAAAAGCATTTGACAAAATGATAAAGAAAAACTGTAAGCAAATAGTAATAGAATGGAACTTTAATCTTATGAGTAATAGAATGGAACTTCCTTAATCTTAAAAAAAATACCTACATGGACTTCCCTGGGGGTCCAGTGGTTAAGACCAGGCTTCCAATGCAGGGGGGCACAGGTTCTATCCCTGGTGGTTGGGGAACTAAGATTCTGCATGCCATGCAGTGTGGCAAAAAAAAAACCAAAAAAACCCCAAGAAAACCCCTACAACAAGCATCGAACTTAAAAGAGAAATATTGAAAGCTTTCCCTTTATATATCAGGAATCAGACAATGATATCCATTATCACTATTTCTATTCAACATTATGCTGGGCAGAAAGCAACAATAAGAAATAAAAGACTGGAACAAAAAAATTAAAATTGTCATTATTTTCAAATGATATGTTCATGTACATAGAAGATCAAAAGGAAAATACAGTAAATTACTATAATTAGCAAGGTTGCTGGATACAAAATGAGTATTCAAAAACAAATTATAGAAGTATTATAAGAGTAAGTCTTTGTGACCTTGAGTTAGGCCATGGTTTCATAGATATCACATCAAAAGCACAAATGACAGAAAAAATAGATAAGTTGGACTTCATCAAAATTTAAAAATTTTGTACAACATAAGTCACCACCAAGTGAAAAGACAACCCACAGAATGGGTGGAAATATTTACAAATCATATACCTAACGAGGGACTTATATCCAGAATGCATAAAGAATCTTAAAGCTCAGCAATAAAGCAAAGGGCCTGAATACACATTTCTGCAAAGAAGATATACAAATGGCCAATAAGGACATGAAAAGATTCTCAACATCACTCATCTTTAGGGAAATGCAAACTACAACCATGATGAGATATCACTTTACATCCACTAGGATGACCATAATAAAAAAAAGACAGACAATAACAAGCTTTAGCAAGGATGTGCAGAAATGGAAACGCTCATACATTGCTGTTGGGAATGTAAAATGGTACAGCTAGTTTAGAAAACAATTTGACCATTTCTCAAAATGCTAAACAGAGTTCCCATAAGCTCCAGTAATTTCACTCCTAGGTATATATCCAAGAGGAATGAAATCATGTTCACACAAAAACTTGTACATGAGGGACTTCCCTGGTGGCACAGTGGTTAAGAATCTGCCTGCCAGTGCAGGGGACATGGGTTCAATCCCTGGTCCAGGAAGATCCCACATGCCAAAGAGCAACTAAGCCAGTGTGCCACAACTACTGAGCCCACGTGCCACAACTACTGAAGCCCACGTGCCTAGAGCCTCTGCTCCACAATAAGAGAAGCCACTGCAATGAGAAGCCCACGCACTGCAACAAAGAGTAGCCCCCACTCGCCGCAACTCGAGAAAGCCTGCATGCAGCAACAAAAACCCAATGCAGACAAAACTAACTAACTAACTAAATAAATTTATTAAAAAGAAAAAAAAACAAACTTGTACATGAATGCTCATAGCAACATTATTCATGATAGCCAAAAAGTAGAAACAACTCACATGTCCATCAACTGAATAATGGAAAAACGAATTATGGTATATCCAGAAAATGGGATGTGAAAAGCAATTAATTACTGATACCTGCTACAACATCGATGAAACTTGAAGACGTTCTGCCAAGTGAGAAAAGTCAGTCACAAAGGACCACATATTGTATTATTCCATTAATATGAAATGTCAGGCACTTACATGAATTGTGAGGAAGAGAGAGGGCTGCTGCAGGGTACCAGCAGTGGTAAAACATGATTAACATCACTTAGAGTTCACACTCTGGAGAAAGTCCCACCCTAAGTAAATTCTAAGAACAGGTTTGAGACCTGGCGATCAGAGCACTAAGAGTCAAAAGGAAAGGGCCTGAAAATTGCACAGGAAAAAAGGCTTGAGAAGGAAGAAAGCAGTAACTGATAATGGAGACGTATCCACTAGAGGAAGAGCATTACAGAATCAGAAATTCAAATGACCCCTCCCCCACAGCACCATTTATTAAAGAAATTGTACTTTCTTGTATCAACAGAAGAGGGTGCTCTTGAACCAATAAATAAAATAAGGTATCCAAACGCTTTCTTCCATATAGCATCCGCTGTTATTGCTGAACCAGGAGCTGCCAGTACAGTTTATAATGATTAGCAAAAGGAACCCAACATCTGCACAAAGCTACTCTAAAAATAAAAGTGAGAATCAAAACTTTTCAGCTGAGGGAATTCCCTGGCAGTCCAGTGGTTATGACCCAGCCCTTTCACTGCTATGGCCCGGGTTCAATCCCTGGTCGGGGAACTAAGATCACATAAGCCGGTGGCATGGCTGAAAAAAAACCAAAAAACTTTTCAGCTGATAAAAATAATCACTCCCCAATAAAAACAATGGTAAAGCAGAGAAACATGAATTAAATACATTAAACAAGCAATTACTGATATGAAAGAATATTATGAATCAGAAATTTTAAAACTCAGAAACAAACAAGAAAATGTGGAGTGTTGACTGAACTCAGGAAAGAAGTTGAAGAAAAAGACAGAATCATCTCAGAAGACTAAATTACAAAATATCCAAGGGAGAATAGATATGATTGGAAAATACAATAAAGAAAAGAAAGAATGAGAACGAAAAAGAGTCAAACGAACCAAAACAAAATAAAGAGATAAAGAGGAAACTGATAGATATACCTGGAATCTCTTAAAAAGAAAAATCAAATAATGGAACAGAACTAATATTTAACATTCTAATCTTAAAACTTCATGGAAATAAAAGAACACCTGATTCTACATATTTCTAGAGCCCACTGTGTAACTGAACAAACTGACCATCAACTCTGAGACATAGTCTAGTAAAACAGACATTAATGATAAAGAAAAAAAGTCCTTTGGGTCTACAGGCAAAACAAAAAACAAAAAAATGAGTGACCTACAAAAAAAGAAAATCAGAAGGCAGCAAACTACTTGCCAGGATTATAGAAAGGAAGTCAAGAGTAAAGAAACATTTTTTAAAAATTCAGGTAAAAAAAAGTGTGAGCCAAGGATCAGGATTTTTTGTAATATTTATTTATTTATTGGGTTGCACTGGGTCTTAGTTGCAGCAGGCAGGCTCCTTAGTTGCGGCTCATGGACTCCTTAGTTGTGGCATGTGAACTCTTAGTTGTGGCATGCATGTGGGATCTAGTTCCCTGACCAGGGATCGAACCCGGGCCCCCTGCATTGGGAGCATGGAGTCTTAACCACTGCTCCACCAGGGAAGTCCCAAGGATCAGTTTAAAACTTTTCAGAACTCAAGAAAATTTTTATGCAGGAACTCTTTCTGAGGATTCTACTAGGGGTCATGTTCCATCCAAGAGATGATTGGGAAAGTTTGGCAGAAGAACAAATAAGGAGAATTGGATAGGTTTAATTATAAATCTAAGACAAACATGAGGATAAGAATTGAAGAACGTTCTCTGACAAAGTAGAAATACAACTCAAAATGTGAGCAAAGGAGAAATGTAGAATAAGCTCAATGATTGCTACATAGGTCATAGGTGGGAGTCAAAGAATATCATTGAAACTAGCAAACCCTATTAATATTAGAAACCCAGGCGGTAAGAAAAACAGTGACTAAGAGCTGAGATCCTTAGCTATTCCAGTATAGCTTGCTCATGCTCTGACTCTTGTGGTATCTTTTCAATATTTCAAGTATTAGATAGGCTCTGTGCTCACCTCGCCACCAGCCCAGCCCATTCATTAAATAACACTTCTCTATTCTATGTTTTGTAATCTTATGGTGACGCTCTCTCTCACATTCTCAGCCCACAAAAAAAGGAACACTTTACCTTCCTGCTCTGCCCGCTGCCCCACTTCTAGCCAGGGAATCCAGGTCCAATTCAGCCTGCCAAAGAGCTTCTAGGGCAGCTTTATTTACACAACACATTTGTCTGTAGCGGCCTCATTCCTGCCTCCAAGTCAGAGCCAGATATTGAAAGGTTATTCTCTATTCCAGCAGGTTGTTGAAATTTAAAGGCTTTTTAATTCTATGCTGTAACAGTTTGCTTTACTTACTAGGGCTTACTCAGTTGCTTGCTACTAAAACCATAAAAGAGCAGACAGGAGGTAGTTCAGAAAAAAAAATATGAAAGATGATGTTGGCTCTTAGTTTGAGGTCAAAACATTTTTTATCATATTAAGGCAATATCCATCTATTCCTGTTTCACTGAGTTTTTACCAAATATTGCCATAAAGAAACACTGAATTCTCTCAGGTGCCTTTTTGGGCATATATCAAGAGGATCATATGTTTTCTACCTTTCACCTCTTAATAAAATAAATGTTATAACATTAATATATTTCATCATACTGAAGCATCTTCACATTTCTAGAGTGAATTCCACTGGGTCGTGATTAATGCATGATGATGTTCTCTTTGTTAGTATCTTATTAGAGTTTTTGCATCAATATTCTTAAGTGATATTGCATCACATTTATTTTGAACAATCCCTTTTTCTTGACTGATTTTTTTTTTTTTTTTTTTTGCAGTACGCGGGCCTCTCACTGTTGTGGCCTCTCCCATTGCGGAGCACAGGCTCCGGACGCGCAGGCTCAGCAGCCATGGCTCACGGGCCCAGCCGCTCCACAGCATGTGGGATCTTCCCGGACCAGGGCACGAACCCATGTCCCCTGCATCGGCAGGCGGACTCTCAACCACTGTGCCACCAGGGAAGCCCTTGACTGATTTTTTTCCTACCAAATCATCTCTTTCTATCAAGAGCAGAGTATATATGCATACCACAACCTAGCAACCATTTGTGGTCCCTGCTCAGTCCAGGATTCCTTTATATACCGTGTCTGAACCCAACACAAAGGAGCCCTCATACAGCTCACATTCCTTAACCACAATAGCCAGTGACCTGGGGGATGCCCCTTATGCAGATCTCCATTCCCCAAATCATTGAGCAGAAAATCTTCCAACACATACCAGATCAGTAGGATTTCTCCTGTCCAGATTAAGTTCTATATCCATACCATGATTCATCAAAGGATAGTCCCTACCCATAACAGGGCTCAAAATATACAAGTCTAAATGTATGCCGTGATTCCCACCAGACCACAGTCATTCCAAAACCACAGTTAAGCACACTAGAATTCAAGTCTAAACTAAACCATGACCACACCACCACTGGTCAAACCAAGGTACAGAACAGGCCAGGAACAGGGTTCGTATAAGTATACAGCACTTCACTCAATCATTCACTCATTCTTTCATTCATTAAATCAATATTTACTGAATATCCACCATGTGTCAGGCACAGTGCTATAGTAACCGCCACAGCACTCAGAGAGGTTATTGCCCCTAACAATACTGGTAACCAGATCTACCAACCCAAGAGTCAGCCCCATCTTAGACCAAGCCCGTAGCCATACAACCTCTCAACATACTTTAAGTGCCTATAAGTACCTTCTCAGCAAAGAGCCTAAATCCACCCTATGATTGCATGAGAGGAGGCAGCTTTCACCAAGGATGGGGTAGGGTCCATACCCATATACATATCAGGGCTTAGCACACCAGCCCTAGGCCAAAGCAAAGCCTAAATCTTTACCACTATTCAGCCTAAGTACTTGGCTTATAAGTATGCCAATACAAAACACAGCTTAGCCACATGCCACCATTAAGCACAGCTGGAAAGACCTCTCAGACCATGGCCTTAACTTTATCTCTGCCCCTGTAAGCCATGACACAAATCTCACTCATACTGCCCAAGCAAGAACCAACAACTCAACTCTCCACACCATTTTTGCTTATATCTATAGTTTATTCATTTTTATTGATATATAGTATTTTGCTGGATGAATATGGTATGTTTTGTTTAACTATTCTACTCTTGAGGGACAGCTTCTACACACACACACACACACACACACACACACACACACACACACCCTGGGGTATATAAGAATGTATTTATGCTGGATATATACCTGTGTGGAACTGCTCAATCATAAAAATATGTATATCTTCAAATTCAGTAAATAGTAACATTCAATTTTCTAAAGTGGTTGCAATGATTTAAAAGACTCGCTATTGCTCCATGTTCTTGTCAGCCATTATTAGTGTCAGGCTTTCAATTTTCACCAATTGAGTGAGTATGTAATAGTATTGCATTGTGGGTTTAATTTGCATTTCCTAATAACTAATTACTAACTACTGATGAGTTTAAACAACTTTCGTATGTTTTTTTTATCTATTTGGATGTACAATTTTGTGGAGTAACTATTCAAGTTTCTAGCCTTTTCTATTGTGTTTTCTATCTTTTTTCTTATCAATTTGTAGAAGTTATTTATTCATTTTGGAAAATAGCCCTTTTTCTAGTAAATTTATTGCAGATATCTACTCCCACTCTGTGACTTATCTTTTCATCTTATGGTATTTTCTGATGAAGAGAATTTCTTAATCTTAAAGCATTCAAACTCATCAATACTTTCTTTCATGGTTAGAGCTTCACGTGTCTTTTTTAAATTAATTAATTAATTATATTTTTGGTTGCACTGGGTCTTTGTTGCTGCGCGCAGGCTTTTTCTAGTTGCAGCAAGCGGGGGCTACTCTTTGTTGCAGTGTGCGGGCTTCTCATCGCGGTGGCTTCTCTTGTTGCAGAGCACGGGCTCTAGGCGTGCGGGCTTCAGTAGTTGTGGTGCCCAGGCTCAGTAGTTGTGGTTCGCAGGCTCTAGAGTGCAGGCTCAGTAGTTGTGGTGCATGAGCTTAGCTGCACCGCAGCATGTAGGATCTTCCAGGACCAGGACTCGAACCCTTGTCCCCTGCATTGGCAAGTGGATTCCTAACCACTGCGCCACCAGGGAAGCCCGCATCAAGCAGTTCTTGACTTTAGGTTTCAGGTGCATGTTTCAGAGCTCAGTCAGGCCAGTGGGCAAATCAGGAGTGGTGCCTTGGACATTCTGTATTTCTTAATTTGGTGCTTCCCAATCTTTTTCTTTTCATGGTACTCATAGAAACTGATATTTAGGGCACACTGTCATAAATGGATAGGCGGTTCACGGCCAAAGACAATCTGTCTCAAGGCTCTGCTGCACTAGTCTTTGCATGGCTGTCCTAAGGACTAAGGAGGGCAATACCTCAGGACCCATAGAACCCAGAAGGGACACGCCTGTGTGTAGTGGCACATAATTTAGGAAATTGTTTCCTAACTCTTCCCTTCCCTCCCTAGCTCTTGTTCTCCCCTTTTAAGCTATTCCCCATTTGGGAGTCATTCCTGCAAACCTACCCCAACCCCTGTTCTTGGGATGTATGTCCTCTCCCCACAGGAAAATGGAGTCCCCACTCCCCCAGCTGCTTGAATCCTGCAAAACCAGCCATTCTGGCTTCCACTAATTATCAATGAATATCTCCTGGTTTCTCTTGGCAATGCAGGCTGGGAGGGGTGAGTTTTGTCCCACTGATGAACATAGGAAAAAACATCGTGTGCTTCTACCTGGTTTTAAAGCTGTTTATTTTTTCCTTAAAAGTACCGAAAATCAGGAATTCCCTGGAGGTCCAGTGGTTAGGTCTCTGTGCTTTCACTGCCGAGGGCGCAGGTTCAATCCCTGGTCGGGGAACTAAGATCCCACAAGCCGCGTGGTGCGGCCAAAGGAAAAAATAAACAAACCTAAAATCACAGGCAACTCTCTCCTGCTTCACAGTGAGCCTTGGAGCAGAGCAGCCTTCAGCACGCTAAGAGAGGATCTCTCAAATGAGGGTTTATATCTATAACCAGATATATTTATAGTAGCAAACTCCTATGCAGCTTCTGCCTATAATAGGATTCACACACATACAAGCATCAGCCTGCGAGCCAGGAGACAGACCACACTCACACCTGAGCCCATGCCCACAGAACGGCTCAGAACACAAGGAGACACCACATGACCAGGCCAAATCCTATCCTTATCCCGTGGCTCAGCAAACAGGAGGGAGCCATAGTCTACATGGTCGGCATCAGGGCCAACACAGGCACCACCAGGAGACAGTCTCTCACTAAGACTGGGCCTGTGCCTTCTATATATATATGTCAAGCGTGCCATGGGAAAGCCAGGCCTGAGGCCCAAGCACTCACCCTTGCTGTAACATGACAAACAACATGGCGGCCACTGCTGAGAACAGAGCCCATGCACATCCACTGCACAGCACATGCAAACCAAGCTGCTATTCCACAGAAGAACCATTCACAGGCCAAGAATCAGAACAGAATGTGATAACCTCCAGGCAGACAGAATCATCGTATCATCATTGATCATACAACAAGGAATCCGCACTTATATCAGGGTTTCTGTAGTGTCCACTACTCAGCACCAAAGCTTGCTTTTCCAGCCCTCACCTATTGTACCTGGGTGGGGGATCGGGCACTGCATCCCAGCTTCCTCCGTGAAACTCTCTCTTCCCTCAGGTCCTTGGAGTCTGCTCCTGCCTCTCCCCACTTCTCTGCACACCCCTTGTGCCATCCCATGCCCCCACGGATGCTGTCCTCTGGGCCCCTGAGGACCTCCCCGCTTCTTTGCACAACTCTCAGGTGTCCCTCCGCAAGAAGCTCTGGCTGCTCCAGCCCCCAGCCCCTGGACTCGCGTCTCCAGCACAGTGTGACCGGCATTCGGGGCGAACATCTCTCGCCTTCTAGATCTTAGGTCCTCGCAGGCAGAAGCACCCTCTTTCTCACCTCTGGGTCCTCACCACAGGGCTTGGCGCCTGGCTCCGAGCCAGGGCTTGATGAAACCGGGCAGCTCTGGAGCTGGAGGCCTGCGTGTTTGGAAGCACGGGCAGCAGCGGGGCCCTGCGCGGGATCCCTGGGCTCCCCGGAGCAGCAGGAGGGGAGGCGCCGCCAGCGAGTGGCAACAAGGGCCGCCTCTAACAACCCCGGTAAGGGCTCAGTAATGTTTGCTGAATCGGCTGACAGACGTCGGCGCAGACTTAGCCATCATGAGAGGCCTGAAGGGCCCTTGAATTCCCGCTGTTAGCAGAGACAGTTTGGCAGGCAGAAGAGCCAAGGCTGCATCAGCGGCTTGGAGGCAGGAGCGCC
>RJWK010047940.1:0-17115 GCA_004363435.1 Platanista minor | reverse complement strand
TGAATTCTTTTTGGAAGATTGCCTATCTCCACTTTAGTTGTTTTTTCTGGGGTTTTATCTTGTTTCCTCATCTGGTGCAAAGTCCTCTGCCTTTTCATTTTGTCTTTCTGTGAATGTGGTTTTCCTTCCATAGGCTGCAGGATTGTAGTTTTTCTTGCTTCTGCTGTCTGCCCTCTGGTGGATGAGGCTATCTAAGAGGCTTGTGCAAGTTTCCTCATGGGAGGGACTGGTGGTGGGTAGAGCTGGGTGTTGCTCTGGTGGGCAGAGCTCAGTAAAACTTTAAACTGCTTGTTTGCTAATGGGTGGGGCTGCGTTCCCTCCCTGTTGGTTGTTTGGCCTGAGGCGACCCAGCACTGGAGCTTACCTGGGCTCTTTGGTGGGGCTAATGGCGTACTCTGGGAGGGCTGACGCCAAGGAGTGCTTGCCAGAACTGCTTCTGCCAGTGTCCTTGTCCCCACGGTGAGCCACAGCCACCCCCTGACTCCGCAGGAGACCCTCCAACACTAGCAGGTAGGTCTGGTTCAGTCTCCCCTGGGGTCACTCCTCCTTCCCCTGCATCCCGATGTGCACACTACTTTGTGCGTGCCCTCCAAGAGTGGAGTCTCTGTTTCCCCTAGTCCTGTCAAAAGTTCTGCAATCAAATCCCACTAGCCTTCAAAGTCTGATTCTCTAGGAATTCCTCCTCCCGTTGCTGGATCCCCAGGTTGGGAAGCCTGACGTGGGGCTCAGAACCTTCACTCCAGTGGGTGGACTTCTGTGGTAGAAGTGTTCTCCAGTCTGTGAGTCACCCACCCAGCAGTTACGGGATTTGATTTTACTGTGATTGCGCCCCTCCTACCGTCTCACTGTGGCTTCTCCTTTGTCTCTGGATGTGGGGTATCTTTTTTGGTGAGTTCCAGTGTCTTCCTGTCGATGACTGTTCAGCAGTTAGTTGTGTTTCTGGTCCCTTTCTTTTTTTTAAAGCAATTTATCTGGGGCTGCTGAGGGGAGTGTGTCCTTTGGAGTTGCTCACAGTCTGGATTTTGCTGATTGCATTCCCATGGTGTAATTTAACATGGTCCTCTGACCTGTGTGTTTCCTGTAAACAGACAGCTGCACTCGAGAGCCTTGACTTCATGTGGATTTGACTTTTTAATTTTTATTCACTTATTTATTTTTTAATTTTTTTTGCGATACGCGGGCCTCTCACTGCTGGGGCCTCTCCCGTTGCAGAGCACAGTCTCCGGACACGCAGGCTCAGTGGCCATGGCTCACGGGCCCAGCTGCTCCACAGCATGCGGGATCTTCCTGGACCGGGGCACGAACCCGTGTCCCCTGCATTGGCAGGCGGACTCTCAACCACTGCGCCACCAGGGAAGCCCATTGACTTTTTTATTTTTGAGAAGACTACTTCATTGGTTATTGATTTTCCGATGTTAAACCAACTTTGCACTCTCAGTATAAACCCAGCTTGGTCTTGATGCAATGGCCCTTTTGTGTACTCCTGAATTTAGTGTGCGGATTTGTCTAGCATCTGTCTAGAATGACAGGCTGGGGCCTCCAACCCTCCAGAAGGGAAAGGCTTTCAGTTCCCATCCCAGGAGGGTTAGGACTCTAGACCAGGAAACACGCCGAGAACACTGAATCTGGCCAACATTTGTTCCTTTCATTGTTGCCTGTTAGTTTCCCCAGTGGCTGGCAGTGAAGCTTTAACTCAGAGAGGAGCTTTGTGTTGTGTACAGGCACTTCTGGGAAGGAAGGCGCTGGAGATAAAGGTCTCCCACTCCCAATCCCGGCTTCTTAGAAGGACAGGCCCCTGGGTGGGAGTGTGCTGGCAGAGTTCTGGAGCCTGCTGCAAGGCAGAAGGGATGGAGAGCCAGGCTGGGCCTGCAGAGCTGAACAAGGAGAGGCCTGGTGTGGGGTTGCCCAGCCTGGCAGTTTACAGTTACAGAGAAAAAACTGGAACGTTCATCACCACTCCACCCCCCAGTAATGAAAACTCATTGTGACCAGTAAGAACATGTGTGGTCCTCTGCGGAACTGTTAGGTCTAGCACGCCTTCCCACGCACATCCCTGCCACTCCAGGCCTCAGGAAGCTGTGCACTGTATGCTTTTGCTGTAAGAACCATAAATTATGGTAATTATTCAAACCTCAAAGGGATTCTTTCTTTTCCTCCCCCAAGCCCCTTCTTCTCCCTTTTAAATAGCAGTTGTTGGGTGAACAAAGACAGAAATATGTTTATAGGGGAGAGTAGAAGGGCTACTTCTGCCATAGTTAAAGATACAGTCTCTCAAATTATGGTGGAAAACTGAGGGTGATTGAAGGAGTTGGTTCACAGAGTTCACATATAAACTGTAAAGTAGTTTATAAACAATAACTAAAAGATGCGTATGGGAAAGTAACTGAATACCCCAGCTCCACTTTGAGCTTGCCTTGTTACGTGTGGGCAGCTGGGGTGGCTTCTTTAGCATTTCTTGATAGGAAACCTGTAAGAATAGATGGGGTACAGTTCTGGGAGATAGTAAAGCAGGTAAACAGGTGCAGGTAGGGTGGAAACTGCCCTTTTGTCTCCTTGCTGCTGGCAGAGCTGACGTCTCCAAGGGGTGTTGTGCAGCCTCCCCACCTTGGAGGAGGGGAAGGAACCCCATCTTGCAACAGAAGTTCACAGCAGGGGACCCAGGCTGGCTCCGTTTCTGTCTCCACTCACTGGATCCCTTTGTGTGAATCACCTTCAGTTTCTAAGAATATCTGAATACCACAGATGCAAAGGCTGTGTGGGAAAAGTCCAGAAATATTTGCAGAAAGGTAGTGTTTTTTTCTTAAAAGCTTTTTTAGAAGAAAAGGAAAACGTGGTAACCATATATTATTCTTAGAGTGATGGATAAAACATTAAAGGTCTATGTGTTACGGTCCTGCCTTTACTTTCTAAAAAGGATTTTTAAGTCAGTCTAGTATCAAGTCAGTATATTTCAACCCTGCTGATGAGGAGCATAGTTTCAGGTCTTCGGTAGCAGATCAGGATGCCTTTCTGCTAGTGGGGCCCTATCACTTTCACACACGAAGGATGAGTTCAGTCCCTTCTTGGGGACTTGCGGGCCCTTCGTTTAGAACTTTCCACTCTGGCTGTGCCTCTTACGGCTCAACTTTGCTTCCCAGTGACAACAAGAGAGACACTCTTCAGAAGAACTAGACAAAAGTAAAAATGGTCAAAGATAAAGATGTTTGAATCTGCAAGAAGAAATGAAATAGCCATGCTGAACTAGTCAGTAGGGTGTAGCAGTCCGGTGTGGAGTGTGAACTGGCCACGCAGAGGTGACAGCTACGTCTGGGCTTCTCCCCGTCTCCCTCTGTCCCCCTCCCCCAGCTCGTCCGCCTGGCTTTCCACTTCCCCTGCAGCTCTGACGTGTCCACCTGCAACAGTGCCTCCCTGTCCTTCCACCACGTGTGAGTCGTGCTCCAGAACACTCAGCCACTCAACGCACTTCTTCTTCTCTGATTATACAGCCTTCGAGAGTTTACTGGAAAACCTAGAAATTCGTCAAGAACTAGCAGTTACATAAGGAACACTCTTGGCGGTGATGGCTTCTGGCTGCCTCAGAACTTCTCAACATTCTGGTGCTAGTTATCAGTGATTGCCATATCGAGTTAAACTTTGCTAGGGACTTACTTCCCTGGTGGTCCAGTGGTTGAGAATCCACCTGCCAATTCAGGGGGTGTGGGTTCGATCCGTGGTTGGGGAACTAAGATCCCGCATGCCACGGGGCAACTAAGCCCTCCTGCCACAGTTACTGAGCCCACGTGCTCTGGAGCCCGTGTGCCGCAACGAAAGATACCACATGCTGCAGCTAAGACCCGACACAGCCCAAAATATAATAAATAAATAAATAAATATTTAATTAAAAAAAAAAAAAAAACTTTGCTAGATGTTTCTCCACCAAATCGTTCATGTAAATCAAGCTTCTTGAAGATGAAGGGATTTCTCTGCATAAGCATAGAGAAAGTGCTTTTTTAACAACGGGGAAAGATTTTTAACAACGGGGAAGAACATTCCTCCAACAAGTGCTTGTTAGGACCAGAGAGATGCAGTTCCTGCCCCCACGGGCTTGCAGTCTAGTGGGGGAAACGTGTTTCCTCATGTCACCAGGGGGCTCAGGATGCCCTGGAGGTGCGCCATGGAGCCTGAAGCCAGTGAAGGGGACAAGATGAGAGAGGGATTCAGGGAGGAGGTAAGCAGAGTTCCTGAGGGTGGTCAGAAATCAGCTGTCCTGTTATTAAAGGAAGTTCCGGTGGGTGGACGGGGAAGCAGAGGTGGGGCAAGCCTGGCCTGCTAGACCACAGTGAGGATTTTAGACTTTATCCTGAGGGTAACGAGTAGTCACTGACGGTGTTTAAGGGAAGGAGAAGCACGGTTAGGTTGAATGATTTGGAGCGATCGCTCTGGCTGCAGTCTGGAGAATCGGTGGGTGTGGGGTGGGCCTCTGGAGGCAGTGGGAGCTGGCCCGAGGCCCGGGGCAGCTGGCACAGGAGGTAGTCGGAGCCGCTGCAGCTGCAGCTGTTTGAACCCTTCAAGGGCCTTGTGGGAGGGTGCCAGAGTAAAGTGCTGCTTGGGCCTGGAAATCTGTAAGCTTATTCCTGGGGCCACAGAGAAGGAGGATTCTCAAAAGATAGTACTTGACTCCCTTTAACTTTCATCAGCTCTAGGCTCTTGCATCTTCTGCAGCTGTGAGAAGAATTCATCTTAATAAAAATGTTTGCATCAATCATGAAATAAGCTAGCATGAAGCACAGAGGAGGTTTTAGTTCTAGCAGCTTCATTCTCCAGAAGTCTGAAGATAATAAAAGAAAAAGTAAAATAAAGTATTGGAAGCAGCAGAGCCTGCTAATATTCATTGCTCAGAAATGAGGCTAATTAGAATTCTTATGGCAAAAACGGCACAGAGAATTTTGGAAAATATTTTTTTAAATTTCTTTTCCTTACTAGTTTTCTAATACACACACACTTATATTTGCTTGTTTCTAGATGACATTAACTACAGGAAACAAACTTTTTTTATTATGTTGATAATTTTGGACACTCTGTTAAGTTTCTTCTATAGCCTCATAAATATTTTTAGGAAAATTAAAAACATTTTTAGGCATTTAAACTAATGGTGTAAATTTTAGCTCTCTAAAGAGTAGTGAAGGGACTTCCCTGGTGGTCCAGTGGCTAAGGCAACGCGCTCCCAACGCAGGGGGCCTGGGTTCGATCCCTGGTCAGGGGACTAGATCTCTCACGCTGCAACTAAGAGCCAGCACAGCCAAATAAATATTTTTTAAAGTAATAAAATAAAAATAAATAAATAGGACTAAAGGGTAACAAAATAAGCCACCCTGAAATAGGCCACTTTGGCATAAAGATTATTTTGAGCTAAAAGCACTTGAAAGACAGCAGGTGCAAGAAGGGCACTGTGACCTCTCCCTTTTCTTCCTTTATTTAGGCAGGAGATAAACCTTCCAAGTGAAAGCTGCCCTTCCTAAATCAGGAGCAAAACGTGTTCTTATCACCAGAGAGTGAAAGAGGTCTGTGCAAATGGATCTCGGTAAAATAACTCTTACCTTCCTTTAGTCTCCCCGTAGATTTTAGCCCCTCTTCCACAGTGGCTACTTTTTGTTCTGCCTGGTATATAGGCAGTTGGGCCTGCCTGCTTTTTGGGGTCTTCATTTTCCTATGGGCGCTCCCGAGTGTACGTAAAAAAATCTATATGGTCTGCTTTTGTTAGCGAGACTCTCAGAGAGGAGGGGGGGTTTTGCCTCCCTTACTGAAAGCTGGCTTATAACTGTCTCTGCTTCTGAGGCTATTTGCGTCTCCTTCTACCACACCTGTGTGGCAGAAAGAGCGTATCATGGTCCATCTGCGTATCTCTTCCCGACCCCTGGTTCGGCAACATCACGTTGCTAGCTTGAAGTGGTCCATGGCGGAAGTCATTGCACTGTGGAAATGGGCATATTCTCCAAATCAGGGCTTGACTTACTGTCGTGTTGATTGTCCAGACTTAGGAAAGCAAAGGATAAAATGTTAGTGCACTTGACCCTTGGACAACGCATGCTTGAACTTTGCAGACCCACTTACGCGCAGATTTCTCTCTGTAGTACTATCCAGCCTCAGGTTGGTTCAGTCTGCAGATGCGACCCCTCTGATATGCAGGGCCGACTGTAAAGTTGTATGCAGATTTTTGACCGTATGGAGGGTCGGCACCCCTGACCCCTAAGTTGTTTGAGGGTCAACTGTGATGTGGATTAAATTAAGAAGGATATCTTGGGACTTCCTTGTGGTCAAGTGGTTAAGACTTCATGCTCCCAATGCAGGGGACACGGGTTCGAGCCCTGGTCTGGGAAGATCCCATGTGCCGCGGAGCAACTAAGCCCGTGCGCCACAACTAGTGAGCCTGCGCTCCGGAGCCCGTGTGTCTAGAGCCCGTGCTCCGCAATAAGAGAAGCCACCGCAGTGAGAAGCCCGTGCGCCGCAACAGAGACCCAACGCGGCCAGAATAAATAATAACAACAACATCATTTGTGTCCTTGACGAATAGGTGAGATCAGTTGGTCTTGTTCACCCTACTTCTTCTTTTTTTTCCTTTTAATTAATTAATTTATTTTTGGCTGTGTTGGGTCTTTGTTGCTGCAAGCTGGCTTTCTCTAGTTGCGGTGAGCAGGGGCTACTCTTTGTTGCGGTGCACGGGCTTCTTTTGTCATGGAGCACGGGCTCTAGGCACACGAGCTTCAGTAGTTGCAGCACGCCGGCTCAGTAGTTGTGGCTCACGGGCTCTAGAGCACAGGCTCAGTAGTTGTGGCTCACGGGCTCTAGAGCACAGGCTCAGTAGTTGTGGCTCACGGGCTCTAGAGCACAGGCTCAGTAGTTGTGGCTCACGGACTCTAGAGCACAGGCTCAGTAGTTGTGGCGCACGGGCTCTAGAGCACAGGCTCAGTAGTTGTGGCACACGGGCTTAGTTGCTCCGTGGCGTGTGGGATCTTCCCTGACCAAGGCTCGAACCCGTGTCCCCTGCATTGGCAGGCGGATTCTCATCCCCTGTGCCACCAGGGAAGCCCCCACCCTACTTCTTAATATCAAATCCCCTTTGTGTCCTAAGTATTATACGCTTACTAATTAGTCACCAGCAACCAGGGTTTGGCTATTAATACCAAATTTAACAAAAATCAGTGAAGGAACTGCAATGAGATACCACTTCATACCCGCTAGGATGGCTGTCATTTTAAAAAATGGACAATAGCAGGTGTTGGTAAGGAATGTAAAATGATGCAGCCACTTTGGAAAACAGTCTGGCAGTTCCTCAACGTGTTAAACAGTCACCATATGACCCAGCAATTCTACTCCTGTATATACACCCAAGAGAACTGAAAACATGTCCACACAAAAATCTGTACACAGATGTTCATAGCAGCATTATTTATAATAGCCAAAAAATGGAAACAACCCGAATGTTCTCAGATGATAAATGTATAAACAAAATGTGTTTATATCCACACTATGGACTATCACTCAGCCATAAAAAGAAGTGAAGTATTGGCAACACATACTACAACTTGGATGAACCTGGAAAACATGTTCGGTGAAAGAAGCCAGTCGCAAAAGAGCATGTTGTATGATTCCATTTACATGAAATATATAGAACAGGCAAATCCATGGAGTAGTGGTTGCCAGGGACTGGGGGAGGGGAAGAATGGGGAGTGACTGCTCTTGGGTACGGGGTTTCTTTTGGGGGTGATAAAAATGTTCTGGAATTAGTAATGATAGTTGCCCAGCTCTGTGAACATGCTAAAAACAGTGAATTGTACATTAAAAGGGTTAATTTTATAGTAATACTGTTTTTTAAAAAAATATTTATTTATTTGTCTGTGTAGGGTCTTAGTTGCGGCATGTAGGATTTAGTTCCCTGACCAGGGATCGAACCCAGGCCCCCTGCATTGGGAGCGTGGAGTTTTAGCCACTGCACCACCAGGGAAGTCCCTATAGTATGTGAATTATATATCACTAAATTTGTTAAAAATTAATGAAAGCAGTTTGTGAGAATCAGTCGGCTATGTAAAATTTATGAGGAAGGGTATTGTATGTTTTATTATTATTTGTAAAATGTGTGCTGCACATCCTTATATCAGTGAAGTTATAACCACATACGTCCCCCAGCCATATTAAACACTTATGGGCACACCGCTGCCCAGGGGGCAACTCCATCCACTGGTTCCTCAACGCTGTCTCCAGGCCTTCTCCTGTTCCTCAGTCCTTGCAGCCCCCATACCGCCACAGCCTCAGAGAATGACTCTTCCTCTCCACCCCCTCAGAGTGGTCATGTCCCCCCAGAACAGGCCTGAAGGACCCTTCCTTACATTCCCCGGGACCTCCTCCAGCTTCTTAAGCTCCATTACTGATGTGTAAATTTGGGTGAATTTTAGGGCATATTCTACTTGTCACCAAATCTTTAACTCATTACTACATAGGTTCTTTTTAGTGATTGGACATTTTCTATCAATCTTTTTTTTTTTTTTTGGCTGCGTTGGGTCTTTGTTGCTGCGCACAGGCTCTTCTCTAGTTGAGGTGAGCGAGGGCTACTCTTCGTTGTGTTACGCAGGCTTCTCATTGCGGTGGCTTCTCTTGTTGCGGAGCATGGGCTCTAGGCGTTCGGGCTTCAGTAGTTGTGGCTCGTGGGCTCAGTAGTTGTGGTGCACAGGTTTTAGAGCACAGACTCAGTAGTTGTGGCTCACGGGCTCAGTTGCTCCGCGTCATGTGGGATCTTCCCGGACGAGTGTCGAACCCATGTCCCCTGCATTGGCAGGCGGATTCTTAACCACTGTGCCACCAGGGAAGTCCTCTATCAATCTTTTTTTTCCCCAGTCAAATGCTATATTCTTTTACCTAATCTGTCAAGAGTCCTTAAAATTTTGAGATTTTTGTTTAAAAGATACTTTTCTAGAAACGATTTGAGAGTCTGAGGGAATCATACGTACTTTTCAACATTTCCTGCTCATTCACTTATTCTAGACTGAAAATAATTTTCTAAATAGTAAGCATTCCTTTAAAAAAAAAAAATTATTTATTTATTTATTTATTTATTTTGGCTGTGCTGCTGGGTCTTTGTTGCGGCGCTCGGGCTCCTCTGGTTGTGGCGCTTAGTTGAGGTATGTGGGATTTTAGTTCCAGGGATTGAACCTGGGATCGAACCCAGGCCCCCTGCATTGGGAGCGTGGAGTCTTAACCACTGGACCACCAGGGAAGTCCCAAAATAGTAAGCATTCTAATGTTGAGCTGAACATGCCACAGATTTTTAATAAAATATTATAAATGCCAGTGTTGTCCTAAAGGCAGAGCTCTAATATTTTATAACTCAGGGGCTTCCCTGGTGGTGCAGTGTTTGAGAGTCCTCCTGCCCATGCAGTGGACAAGGGTTCGTGCCCTGGTCCGGGAAGATCCCACGTGCCACAGAGCGGCTAGGCCCGTGAGCCATGGCTGCTGAGCCTCGCGTCCGGAGCCTGTGCTCCGCAACGGGAGAGCCCACAACAGTGAGAGGCCCTCGTACTGCAAAAAAAAAAAAAAAAAAAAAAAAAAAGTTATAACTAGGAAACTCTGTGTTCTCAGATGTAAGGAAAAGCTTTTTGCATGAGTGGATGTCCCTGCATATTTTGTAATATAACTTGACCTGCTGAACTCTGAGCGGTGATGGCAGAGCTGATGTAACCTCCTCAGGTGTTTTCTGTGGTCTGAACTATCCACGCTAGGTGGCCACACCAAGCTTTGTAACCCACTTCCCGACCAAACCCGCTGCTATCCTTGTCACGTTTTAAATTCTTCCTATTTTTAGACTGCCTGGGAATTTAGAAGATTTAGGAAGGTCATAGCATCCAAGACAAGGAGAGGACCGATGGGTAGCGCTGCATTTAGCAGTCTCCTTCAGTTAATGCCAAGTTCTTGGGATGCTTGGTGTAGGTTGGTGGTGCTTAGTGGCAGCCGTCAAAGCGAAAACTGACTGTGCTTCCTAAAGAGTGACATGGTTTCCTTTCTCAGTCTACACTTGATTCTTTACTCTAATTGTCCAGGGTTGAGTCCAGGGACCAGAAGATGGTCAGACCCACAGCAGGGAGAGGAACGCTGAGGATTGTCACCAAGCTGAGCTTCTGCTTGGCCTCCCCTTACCTCCCATGGTGCTCCTGCCAAGTGAGCCATTGCAAAACACACAGCTGCACCTGGTTATCTGCTTTAATTTGTGGAATTATTAGCTATTAAAGCTACATTTTTCAAATGAAATTATCAGTAAGCTGCTTACTGATAGAAAAAGAGCTGCTTTATCTTAAATTTTGCAAACCCTGCATCTCTATTTTTAGTTCCTTGGAAGTTGCAGTTTATAATGGTGATACTGAAGTACTGAAATATCCTAAATGAAGGGCCTTCTAAATGCAAAAAAAAGAACGGTTAATTATGTTCAGTATAGTAATTTTTTATCTTTGTAAGTTTTACCACTCTTTTAATTGACTTTATTGAGGCGTAATTTATATATAGTAAAATGAGTGCACCAATTTCGAGTTTGATGAGTTGTGACAAATGTGTAAATCTGTGCAATCACCACCCCAGTAAGATCTAGAACATCACTCCAATCCCCTCCACCCCTCACTCCGGGCTACCGCTGATCGGATTACTTTTTCTAGAATGTCACATATGTGGAATCACGTAGAACGTCCTCTCTGGTGCCTGGCTCTTTCGCTCTGTATGTTGTTGTTTTTTTGTTTATTTTTTGTGGTACGCGGGCCTCTCACCGTTGCGGAGCACAGGCTCCGCACGCCCAGGCTCAGCGGCGATGGCTCACGGGCCCAGTCGCTCCGCGGCATGTGGGATCTTCCCGGACCGGGGCACGAACCCGTGTCCCCTGCATCGGCAGGTGGACCCTCAACCGCTGCGCCACCAGGGAAGCCCCTGTATGTTGTTTTGAGCTCTGTCCGTGTTGCACCTGTCAGTGGCTCACTCCTCTCTGCTGCTGAGTAGTTTTCTAGTTGTTTCTGGAGGGAGGACTGGCGGGAGGCACTCCGATGTTCCGGAGGTAGAAGTCGTGCTCAGTAGAGCTTTTGCTTTTTTAAAATCGGAGGACAGTTAATTTACAGCGTTGTGTTACCTTCGGATGTACAGCAAAGTGATTTAGTTATACATTTTGCATTATAGGTAGAGCTTTCTTTTTTAAAAATAGGGTATAAGAGATTTCCAAACTGAATGTTGTTTCCCCCCATGGATTGTGGTTACATTGATCTTTTAACAGACAAATGGATAATTAGTCTTTTGATTACTCAGCTGATCTCTTTATTTATTTTTTTTTTTTTAATTTTTTTTTTTGCGGTACGTGGGCTTCTCACTGCTGTGGCCTCTCCCGTTGCGGACCACAGGCTCTGGACGCACAGGCTCAGCAGCCATGGCCCACGGGCCCAGCCGCTCCGCGGCATGTGGGATCTTCCTGGACCGGGGCACGAACCCGCGTCCCCTTCATCGGCAGGCCGACTCTCAACCGCTGCGCCACCAGGGAAGCCCCGGACACCTTTATTTAAATATTTTGCCCATTTTTAAATTTGGCTGTGTGTTTTCTTATTATGGGGTTTTGAAAAGTCTCTATATATTCTAGAAACAAGACCTTTTACAGATGTGCATGTATTTTCTGCCAGTCTGTGGCTTGTCTTTTCGTTTTCTTAATAATGTCTTTAGGAGAAGAGAAGATTTTAACTTTGGTGAAGTCCAGTTCATCTATTTCTTATTTTGTGGATTGTGCTTTTGGTGTTGTATGTAAGAAGTCTTTGCCTAATCCAAGCTTGTAGAATTTTTACTGTGTTTTAGAAGTTTTATAGTTTTAGATTTTACATTTTATGTCTTTGATTCATTTTGCGTTAATTTTTGTATATGATGCAAAGCATAGGTTGACGTTCTTTTTTTGCCTTGGGATGTTGAATTATTCCAGCACCATTGTTGAACATGTTTGGTTTAATATTAATGTGAATGCTATTTATTATAGTTCTTTTAATTTGGATATTCCCTGGCACATAGTCTTAAAAAGAGGAAGCTAACAAGGGTCTTTAATAAATCTGGATTTTTCATTTTATAATACTAGAGATTCGTTAAGTTGTATAGTAACCCCATGCATTTTGTTAAAGGTCTCAAGACTCTGCCCTCCAAGAAAATCTTGCCATGATTGGATAGGACCCCCAGATAAATATTCAAACCTTCGACCTGTTCACTTCTACATCCCTGAAAATGAATCACCATTGGAACAAAAGTTAAGAGAATTAAGACAAGAAACACAAGAATGGAACCAACAGTTCTGGGCAAACCAGAATTTGACTTTTCTTAAGGTAAGTTTAGGTTTCAGGTCAGAATGAGATATAATACAGTTGGCCACTTGGGGGCGCTAAATCTTTGGCATCTGCTTTGCCTTTCAGTTATCTGGCAGCATCTCATTGCCTCCCCGCCATACATATTTATGTTTGTATATATGCGTAGAATTTTAAAATCAGTATGTAACTGTAAAGAAGAAATAGTGATCATTCACAGAATCACAGATCTTGAGACGTTCAAGGAAGTAAAGGGAGTAGCAGAGCCAGAACCAGAACTGCAGGTTCCACGTGTATATACGCTTGTGTGTGTGTGTTTATGAAATTATGGGTATCTGGGTTGTGTTGTCATTCTTCCTGAGAATTCAGGATTCTTAACAGCATACTCATCAATAAACTACGAGAAAGGAGTATAAATATTCTAATGCAGAAGAAAGACTTAGGCGATACATGTTTATCCATTTGGGCAGGCTAAGTCAAATGGAGTTGCATTTATCTTATTCTGTGGATTTATGAACAAACAGTGCCTCCCAAAGTTTATTAAACATCTCATTTTCAAATCCTATTTCAAGCATGAAACTTTTAACTAAGTTCAGATGGTTTAAAACAGGCTTTGAGATGGGCCACTTCTCAGGAAATCCACATCCAGACTTCTCCAGAGCACTGAGAGCTGTGTCCTAGCCAAGGAAAAACAGAAAGATGAAGAAAGGGAATTCTGATAGCTGTCTTCTTTTAGGAAAAAGAAAAATTTATTGACTCAAGACTAAGAGCCAAAGGCCTGGAACTGAGAGCTGAATCAGGTGAGTGAGTTCTTTTTCTGCCAACACTGGTTTTGTTTGAGTAACTATATGAGAGGGTGTGAAGAAAGAGTATTAGGGCCTCCCTGGCTGTCCAGCGGTTAAGACCCACACTCCCAACTGCATGAGGCGCAGGTTCCATCCCTGGATCCCAGGTGCCTCTCGGCACAGCCAAAAAAGAAAGAAACGAAAAAGAAAGGATGTTGAATGAAGTAGAGAAGCTCAGGGGGCAGGACGTGGCTGCAGGGGCAGGCGCTCTGAGGCTGTGTCCTCAGTGGGCCGTGGCTCCAGGGGCAGGCGCACTGAGGCCGTGTCCTCAGTGGGATGCACGTCTGTCCTCCTCCCACTCCCTCTCCTGTCTTTGGGTGAGGTCAGCCCTCTCGTCATTTTGGGTCATTCTGATCGATGACCTCTTTCTGACCTTTGGACTTATATCCGAGGTCCCATGGCTTCAGCAGCCTCTGTCTCTTCTGCCCTGGCTTCTGTTCCCTGCTTCCTGATGGCAGTTCATGGTCCCACTGGTCCCACTGGCCATGAGCCGGAAACTGCAGAGTTATTCTGGAAGCCCCTCCCCACCCCTTCATCCTTCATCTCTCCACCAGATTTACCTCGTACGTGTTTCTCAGCACCTTTGCTACTCCCTGTCCTTTTTTTTTTTTTAATGAATTAATTGTTATTTATTTATTTTTGGCTGCGTTGGGTCTTTGTTGCTATGCACAGGCTTCCTCTAGTTGTGGCTCGCAGGATTTAGAGCGCAGGCTCAGTAGTTGTGGCGCACAGGCTTAGTTGCTCCGCGGCATGTGGGATCTTCCTGGACCAGGGCTTGAACCCGTGTTCTCTGCATTGGCAGGAAGATTCTTAACCACTGTGCCACCAGGGCAGTCCCTACTCCCTGTCCTTTAAACATGGCTTTAATTCAGGCTCTTGTTAATTCTCTGCCCATTGCAGTATCGTCCTAATTGGTTCCCTGGCCCCCAGTCTTTAAATCAGGGGTCATCAGACTTTCTGTAAAGGGCTAGATAGTAAATAGTTTACTTTTCTTTTTTTCTTTTTTTTTTTTTTTTTTGCGATACGCGGGCCTCTCACTGTTGTGGCCTCTCCCGTTGCAGAGCACAGGCTCTGGACGCGCAGGCTGGTGGGGACCAGCACCTAGTGTGTTACCGGGTTCAGTGTGTGCGCACTGACTCGGAGTGGCATGGTTAGGCTGCTGTCTGCCCCGGGCTGCGTTCTACTTAGGAAGCATGTCGTTTCCCTTATGCTGATATACTGGTAGCTCACAGTCTCCACTCAGAAACTTCAGAAAGCATTGGCCTGTGTGTGCTGAAACATATCACACACCTGTGTATATATCAATTGTGAAGAAAACTAGTTACACTGTAACCATTAGGGTCCAATGGTAGAGGAAGGTATTTTTCCCCCTTAAGTCTCTTTTTCTTTACTGAGATATAATTCACGTATCATAAAATTTCACACTTTTTTTTTTTTTTTTTTTTTTTTTGCGGTACGCAGGCCTCTCACTGTTGTGGTATCTCCCGTTGCGGAGCACAGGCTCCGGATGCGCAGGCTCAGCGGCCATGGCTCACGGGCCTAGCCGCTCCGTGGCATGTGGGATCTTCCTGGACCGGGACACGAACCCGTGTCCCCTGCATCGGCAGGCGGACTCTCAACCACTGTGCCACCAGGGAAGCCCCAGTAGTCACACTTTTAAAGTGTACAATTCAGCGGTTTTAGTATTCACAAGATTGCGCAACCATCACCACTGTCTAATTCCAGAACATTTTCATCACCCCAAGAAGAAAGTCCATACCCACTGGCAGTTGTTCCCAATTTCCTCCTGCCCCCAGCTCCTGACAGCCACTTGTCTACTTTCTGTCTCTATGAATTTGCCTATTCTGGACATTTCCAGATAAATGTCATCATATACAGGCATACCTCATTTGTGCTTTGAAGATACTGTGTTTTTTACAAATTAAATGTTTGTGGTAACCCTGTATAGAGCAAGTCTATTGGCGCAATTTTTCCAACAGCATTATTTTGTAATTAAGGTATGTATGGTTTTTTAGACATAATGCTGTTGCACGCTTAATAGACCTCAGTATAGTGTAAACATAACTTTATATGCATTGGGAAACCAAAAAATTCATGTGACTCACTTTACTGCAATATTTGCTTCATTGTGGTGGTCTGGGACCAAACCCTCAATATCTCCAAGGTCTGCCTGTAATATGTAGTGTTTTATGTGTGCCTTCTTTCACTTTAGTGTGCGTTTTCGAGGTTCATCCTTGTTGTAGCATGTATCACTACATTGAAGATTCTTTTCTATGGCTGAATAATATTCTACTATATGGACATACCACATTTTGCTTATCCATCAGTTGATGGACATTTGGGTTGTTTCCACTTTTTGACTATTATGAGTAACACTGCTGTGAGCAGTCATGTATATACCTGTAAGTGGGATTCAAGGTCATATGGTAACTCTATGTTTAACTTTCTGAGGAACTGCCAAGCTGTTTCTCAAAGTGGCTGCATCATTTTACATTCCAACCAGCAATATGTAAGAGTTCCAGTATCTCTACATCCTCATCAACAGTTGTTATTGTTTGTCTTTTTGATTGTAGTCATCCTGTTGGGTGTAAAGTGATATCTTATTTTTAAGTTGAATTTCCTTAATGACTAATGATGTTGAGTGTCTTTTCATGTTCTTATTTGCCATTTTTGTATCTCCTTTGGAGAAATGTTTATTCAAATCCTTTAAAATTGGGTTATTTTAAAGGATTTAATTGGGTTATTTCTCTTTTTATTGTTGAGTTGTAAGAGTTCTTTACATACTCTGGATATTAGACCCATATTAGAAGGATGATTTGCAAATATTTTCTCCCATTCTGTAGGTTGTCTTTTCACTTTTTCAGTAGTGCCCTTTGAAGCACAAAAATTTTAAATTTTGATGAAATCTGTACTTCCCTTGTGGTGCAGTGGTTAAGAATCTGCCTGCCAACGCAGAGGACATGGGTTCAATCCCTGGTCCGGGAAGATCCCACGTGCCACGGAGCAGCTAAGCCCGTGGGCCACAACTACTGAGCCCATGTGCCACAACTACTGAAGCCTGTGTGCCTAGAGCCTGTGCTCTACAACAAGAGAAGCCACTGCAATGAGAAGCCCACGCGCCACAGCAAAGAGTAGCCCCCGCTCGCCACAACTAGAGAAAGCCTGTGCGCATCAGTGAAGACCCAACACAGCCAAAAATAAATAAATAAAATTAAAAAAAAATTTTTTTTGGATGAAATCCATTTATCTATTTTTTTCTTTGTTTGCCTGTGCTTTAGGTGTCATATCTAAAATGCATTGCTTAATTCAAGGTGATGAAGATTTGCACGTGTTTTCTTCCAAGAATTGTATAGTTTTATCTCTTACATTTAGGTCTTTGATTCATTTTGAGGTTATTTTTGTTTATGGTGTGAGATGGGATTCAGCTTGTTTTTTTTTTTACATGTAGATATCCAGTTGTCCTAAGCATCGTTTGTTGAAAAGACTATTTGTCCCCACTGAATTGTCTTGGCACCCTTGTCGAAAATCACTAGCCCATAAATGTTTAGGTTTAGCTCTGTTCTATTAATCCATAAGCCTGTTCTTCTGCTGGTATCACACTGTCTTGATTACTGTAGCTTTGTAGTAAGTTTTGAATATAAGCAGTGTGAATCCTCCAACTATGATTTTCTTTCCCAAGGTTGCTTTGGCTACTGGGTTTCCTTGCATTTTTATATAAATTTTAGGATCCACTTACCAATTTCTTTTTTGTTTGTTTTTTGTGGGTTTTTTTTGGCCGTACCACGCAGCTTGTGGGATCTTAGTTCCCCAACCAGGGATTGAACCCGAGCCCTCAGCAATGAGAGTGCAGGGTCCTAACCACTGGAGCACCAGGGAATTCCCTGTCAATTTCTGGAGCGAAAAAAAAAAAAAGCCAGCTGGGGTTTTGGTAGGGTTAG
>RJWK010047939.1:0-17113 GCA_004363435.1 Platanista minor | reverse complement strand
AGTATAGTTCCCTATGCTGTACAGTAGGTCCTTGTTGGTTAACTATTTTATACATAATAGCATGTGTCTGTTAATCCCAAATTCCAGATTTATCCCTCCCCCTTTTCCCCTTTAGTAACTGTCAGTTTGTTTTCTATGTCTGTGGATCTGTTTCTGTTTTGTAAATAAGTTCATTTGTATCATTTTTTTAGATTCCACATATAAACAATATCATATTTGTCTTTGTCTGACTTGTTTCACTTAGAGTGATCATCTCTAGGTCCATCCATGTTGCCGCCGATGGCATTATTTCATTCTTTTTTATGACTGGGTAGTATTCCATTGTATATATACACCACATCTTCTTTATCCATTCATCTGTCGATGGACATTTAGGTTGCTTCCATGTCTTGGCTGTTGTGAACAGTGCTGCTGTGAACATAGGGGTGCATGTATCTTTTCATATAGTAGTTTTCTCTGGATATGCGCCCAGGAGTGGGATTGCAGGATCATATGGTGACTCTGTTTGTAGTTTTTTAAGGACCCTCCATAATGTTCTCCATCGTGGCCGCACCAGTTTACATTCCCACCAACAGTGTGGTCCATTGAAGAGTTGAGCTGCTTTGGGACATGGTTGCGACTTTAATCCCTCTACCTCCCTCTTGTGTCTCTGCCTCTGTCTGTCTCTGCCCTTGGCTGCTCTGTCTTCCCCATCCCCCTGTACATTCCTTTCAGCTAACCTGTCTCCCCCACCCCATCTCCCTCACCCCGGAAGCTCCTGGCGGAGGAGAAGACAGCCGTCCTTCGGGCGGTGGAGGAGCGCGAGCGGGTCGAGGCGGAGGGCCGGGAGCGCGAGGCCCGGGCGCTGTCACTGACGCGGGCGCTGGAGGAGGAGCAGGAGGCACGGGAGGAGCTGGAGCGGCAGAACCGGGCGCTGCGGGCCGAGCTGGAGGCGCTGCTCAGCAGCAAGGATGACGTCGGCAAGAGCGTGAGCAGCCCCTTCCCCACCCCCCCACCCCCGCCCCGGTCCGGGGACACGCACGTGGCAACAGCACGCACCCGTGATGCTGGGCGCACATACACACGTGTGTGCTCTCCCACGCTGGGGGTGAGGGGAACCAGCGTCGAAGCCCCACGTGCACGTACCAGACGTACGTGTTCATGCACACACGCAGAACGTGAGGAGAATCTTGTAGCAAGCAGGCGCGTGCACACAACACACACACAAAGTAAGGAGAGCCAGTCATCAACGTGCATGTTCATGGGCACACACACACAACACACACACACCACACACGTATACGCACACACACCACATACATACATACTGCACACACCACACGCGCATTATACACATCGCGTACATACATACCACACACACATCACACATATACCACACACACACACACACACACACACTGTGAAGACACCCCGCCTTGCCACCCCCCAACTCCACTGAGCACACACAGGCTCCCCTACCAGGTCTGTCTTCCCCCAACTCATACATCCCTCCAGGCCCTATGCAGGGGTCTCCCAGGCCAATTCCCAGTCCCCGCTCACCCAGCCAGTATCTCAGCCTCCCAGCCTTCCGAAAGGTCTGAGACACCCTCCACACCATTCTTCTTTCATTTGCCCAATAAATATATTTGTGGAGCATCAACCAGAACAGGCCCAGGGCCACAAGCCACCCTGGCTAATGACGGGAGGCACTGTTGGAAGGCGTGTTGAGTTGGGTCCCTGGGCATACACAATCCCAGCATCCTTCCTTATTGCCAGGGGTGCGGTGGCTGAGGACTTTATTTTCTCCGCATGCTCTGGCATTAATCCAATGGAGCTTTTAGCCAGGCCTGGAAAGAACCCCCATCCCCATGACACACCCTTGGCCTGCAGCCCCAAGGATAATCCAACTCATGCTCAAACTGCTAAGGTCTGTCCTTTGGGAAAAGTGTTAAGTTATATATAGTGACTCCAAAGGCCTTGGTGGGAAGTTGGATGTTGATGGGAGAAGTTTGAGTCCTTCAAGTCAACCAACTTGATTGGCAGGTGCCAAATAAAGGGAGACCAGTTGGACCCTTCTAAGCACTGAAAGTAGATACTGTCACTGACCAGCATTTTCATGAGGGTCATTAGGCAGGGGGTGATAAGCAGATATAGTCCCTGCCCTGTGGAGCTCACAGGCCAATGTGGGAGGTGGGTGTTGCCCAAAACAACTCGTAAGCACATAGTAAAGGACCACTGTGACTAGGGCTGAGTCAGAGAGCGACTCAGTGCTAGGAGCACGGGTAACAGGGAGGCCCTGACAGGTCAGGGGCTGCCTCTCTGAGGAGGTAACGATTAAGGAGGCCGTTGGGGGGTGTCTTTGAGAATTCATAAGCCCAGGTCTGCTTTCACAGGGTATTTGGGGTTTTCATTTACACCTCCCTGAAAGGTCTGGAAAGCCCCACGCTGAGAGAAAAATAGTAGTCGCTAGTGGGTTGGTAATATCCTGGGGAGTCTGGCAGAAACCAACACTGCTAACTCTGGAGCTACGTGCCTTCAACCCATTTCCACACGGGATTCCTGAAGATGAAGCCACAACGAAGTGAGCTCACAAACCAATCACAAGACCAGGAATTCCCTGGGGGTCCAGTGGTTAGGACTCTGAGCTTTCACTGTCAGGGCCCCGGTTCAATACCCGGTCGGGGAACTAAGATCGTGCAAACTGCACAGGTCCTGGCCAAAAAAAAAAAAAAAAATCACAAAACCTCCGAGGAAATGATCCACCATGAGTGAGAGTCAGCCGACCTAACAAACACTGGAATTGGATTCTCAGGAGCTTCAGATAATAGAATTACGGTGCATAGGTTATTAACAAAATATGTTCTAGGATGATCCAGAATGAGACACATAGTAAGCAGGTGCTCAGGAAATGTTGAACGTGTGAATGAATGAACGAACTAGGATGGGCACGTCAACTTGCTGCCTCCCCCTCGTCTGTCAAAGCTTCCCTCCCCTCTAGCCTAGGATAGATCTCGGGTCCTGGCCTCCCCACTCCTCGGTGACCCAGGTGCCCCAGTGCTCACTCTCCCTCCCCTCCAGGTGCACGAGCTGGAGCGAGCCCGCCGGCTGGCTGAACAGGCAGCCAGTGACCTGCGAACACAAGTGACGGAGCTGGAGGATGAGCTGACAGCGGCTGAGGATGCCAAGCTGCGCCTGGAAGTGACCGTGCAGGCCCTCAAGGCGCAGCACGAGCGGGACCTGCAGGGCCGAGACGAGGCTGGTGAGGAGAGGCGGCGGCAGCTGGCCAAGCAGGTACAGGCAGGGCGCCCGTCCAGCGGGGGATGCCCTGGTGCTTACAGGCAGCAAGAGAGGCCGGAAGTCTCACCCACCCACCTGCTATTCGGTGTTTCTACCCAAGTCCCTCCTGCTAGCTAGCCAGCCTCCTGTTCCCCAACCCACTCACCCATCATGACCCATGAACCCACACGCACATCCTGTTGACCCATTCAGACACCCTCCATCTGCCAAAACCCTCCACCCAGCTACCACCCCATCTACTGAGCCACCCAGCCGCCCATACACAGCCTCCCCAGCAACCAGCACTTCTACATGACCAACTCTGCATCTGACTTCCCCTCCATGCACCCAATACCCGCTTCCAATCAACCTCCTCTCCCCAGCCCAGTCACTCCAGTGTCTACCCCTCCACACCCACAGCCTACCCAGGCACTGATCTACTCATTCATTGACCAGCTCATCTGCACCCCACTTCATCCACGATCTTCCTCCCGTATTCATTTACTCCTTCACCTCCTTCCTCATTCATTCCTTCTCTCTCGCTCTCTCTCTCTGCACCATTCATTCATTCATTCATTCATTCAGTATTCATTCAGTGGAGGAATTTCCTATGGTCTGCAGTGGGCAAGGCTCTCCACTAGGTGATGTGTGCTGAGCCTGGGAGGGGCGGGTCAGCTCTGAGTGTCAGAAAGACCCCTCTGGGGCCATGTGGGCAGCAGACTGGAGCGGGGGAGACTGGAGCTGGGAGGCCCTGAGAGAGAGATGAAGATGTGATCCAAGGCTGGGGGGCGGGGGTGTCTCTGGGTGTTTTTTGATCTCACCTGGCTCCACTGATCCAGCCATGGGCTCATCCAAAACTTTGTCCTGGGGGCAATGGGGAGCCGCAGGAGGGCCATGAGCAGGGGAGGGGCAGCGTCAGCTCTGATTGTAGAAGGACCCTTCTGGAGCCATCGGGAATGGGCTGGCGAGGAAAGATGGGAGCAGAGAGGAAGCTGGGGCAAGGGGGGAGGATGAGGCCTGAGCTGGGGCTGTGGGGTTGGAGATGTTGATGGGGTTTGGTGGTGGAGAGAGGCAAGGGGCAGGAAGGAAGGGGCTGGAGGCCTGGGCCAGGGCTGGAGGGTAGACATCTATGTCACTAGCACGTAGAGGGAGCCTGGGCCTCCCGTCCCCTGAGCCCGCCCCTCCCGGCCTCCCCCATCCCAGCTGAGGGATGCAGAGGTGGAACGCGATGAGGAGCGCAAGCAGCGTGCTCTGGCCGTGGCCACCCGCAAGAAGCTGGAGGCCGAGCTGGAGGAGATGAAGGCCCAGACCGTGGCCAGCGGACAGGGCAAGGAGGAGGCGGTGAAGCAGCTTCGCAAGATGCAGGTAAGGGGTGGAGCTTAAGCTTCGGACCGGAGAGGGCCCCACCTCCCTCCGGCTCCAAAACCAGCTGGGGCCCCGCGCTCTCGATCCCAGGAGCTGCACCCAGCCGTAGGCAACAGCTTTATAAACATCCATGCCCCAAAGGCTCATTGGGTTCTTTTTCTGTTTTTTATTTCCTTTATTTAAAATCCGTAATGTTTAAGTGCAATTTCCCCATTGTATTTCATTTTTGAAGTGGAAATACCTTAGGGTTCCCCCCCAACCCCATTATGAAACTTATACATGGTTGTTTAAAAAGAATTTTTCTTGGATGATGATGTGTCAAAGTAGGTTCATCATTGATACCTACCATCAAGGTAGGTCCCACTCTGGTGGGGAATGTTAATAATGGGGGAGACTGTACATGTGTGAGGGTAGGGGCTGTGTGGGAAATCTCTGTACCTTCTGCCCAAAACTGCTGGGAACCTAAAACTGCTCTAAAAAGTAAAGTCTATTTTTTTAATATAAAGTTATTTATTTATTTGGCTGCATTGGGTCTTAGTTGATGTGCCCGGGCTTTCTCTAGTTGCTGCAAGCGGGGGCTGCTCTTCATTGCAGTACGCGGGCTTCTCATTGCGGTGGCTTCTCTCGTTGGGGAGCACGGGCTCTAGGCACGCGGGCTCAGTAGTACAGGCTCAGTAGTTGTGGCTCATGGGCTTAGTTGTTCCTCAGCATGTGGGATCTTCCCGGACCAGGGCTCGAACCCGTGTCCCCTGCATTGGCAGGCAGATTCTTATCACTGCACCACCAGGGAAGTCTCTATTTTTTTTTTTTAAGTATAGATAAGGCCTGTCCAATACAGAGGGTACCAGCCCCATGTGGCTACTGGGCATCTAAAATGTGGCAGGGGAAAAAAAAAGGGAATTCCCTGGCAGTCCAGCGGTTAGGACTCTACTCTCACTGCTGAGGACCCAGGTTCCATCTCTGGTTGGGGAACTAAGATCCCACAAGCTACCTGGCGAGGCCAAAAAAAAAGGTGAGTGGGTCCAAAATCCAAATTACATGCTAGATTCAGAAGACTTCATAAAGTAAAATATCTCAGTAATTTTTACATTGATTATAAATGGAAATAATAATATTTTGGATATATTAGGCTACATAAAATATAGTATTCAAACTAGTTTTACCTATTTCCTTTTACCTTTTTAATGTAGTTACTAGAAAATGTTAAAGAACGTATGTCCTTGCAGTGTATTTCTGTTGGGCAGCACTGGTCTATGAAAATTCCTCCCAAAAAGTAAAAATTATAAACCATGTCATCACTGAGCAAAAACCCCTACACTGAAAACCTATTATTATCAAGCAGATAATAATAATATTAGTAACAGTGATGGTAGTTGTCCTTCTAGTACCAAGCCTGACTGCTGTCCTCACTATATCAACAATCACTCGCTACACCATGGTAGAGCTATAGAGTGGGGATTTTTTTTTTTTTTTTTTTTTTTTTTTTGCGGAACTCGGGCCTCTCACTGTTGTGGCCTCTCCCGTTGCGGAGCACAGGCTCCGGACGCGCAGGCTCAGCGGCCATGGCTCACGGGCCCAGCCGCTTCGCGGCATGTGGGGTCTTCCCGGACCAGGGCACAAACTCGTGTCCCCTGCATCTGCAGGCGGACTCTCAACCACTGAGCCACCAGGGAAGCCCGGGGATTTTTTTTTAACGGCGATGGACATTTCGTTTGTGTTTTATTTTTCTTCATTTTAAGCACCGTTGAGGAGAAAAACCCTTTTACCGGCATCCCTACACACTCTTAATAATGTGACCAGGTAGCTTGGGACTGTCCAGTGGTTTCAACTCCGCGCTTCCACGGCAGGGGGCGGGAGTTCGATCCCTGGTCTGCGAACTAAGACTCCGCATGCCACCTGGCGCGGCCAATCAATCAGTCATCAATAACGTGGCCAGGTTATCAAAGTGGCTACATGGGTCAACTCCAGGGCCAGACAGCCTGCGTTCAGGCCCTGGCTCTGCCACTTACCACCCTGAGCACGTTGCTGAACCTCGCTGTGCTTCAGTTTCTCCATCTGTAAACTGGGGGGGAAAATAGTCCCCACCAACTGGAGTTGTGAGGATTAAAGGAGTCAGTGTGTCTGTAGAATAGGGCCTGGCCCAAGGTAAGTGATCGGTGTTTCCCATCCTTATTATTACTGCAGAGCCCAAATATTATCCCCATTCTAGGCTTACTTTAATTTTGATGTGCTTCTTTTTTAAAGAGGTGAGGCCCCGAGATGGGAAGGGGCTGGCCCAAGGTCACACAGCCAGCGGCTGGGGGCGGGGTGCAGAAGCCCAGGTCCGCAGGGCTCTGCTTGCTCATGGGGAGCCCCCACAGGGCTGATGCGAGGGTAGGGGGCGTCCCCGTGAGTCACGATCAGGCTGGGTCCGCTCACTCGCTCAGTTCCTCCCAGGCCCAGATGAAGGAGCTGTGGCGGGAGGTGGAGGAGTCGCGCAGCTCCCGGGAGGAGATCTTTGCCCAGAACCGGGAGAGTGAGAAGCGCCTCAAGGGGCTGGAGGCGGAAGTGCTGCGGCTGCAGGAGGTGATGCCAGGATGAGTGGGGCCGTGGGGGAAGTGGAGGGTGGGCGGGGCCTGGGCCAAGCTTGGGAGCCCAGAGAGGGTCCTGAGCCGCAGCCGCAAGGTCCTCTCTGGGGCGGTGTGGGGCATGGACTAGGGGGAGAATGAAGGCTGGGAGGCTGGGCAGGGAGGATGAAGCCTGAGCCAGGGCTGTGGGACGCAGAGGAGGGACCAGGGCAGAGTAAAAGGGCAGGACAGACAGGGGTATGGGTGGTAAGGGGGCAGGGGAGTCGAGGGGGTCTGGCCCGATGACCGGGGGAAACTGGAGGAGGAGCTGGCTTGAAAGGAGATAGTGGGCTCAGTGAGGAGGCCATGAGGGTGAGGGGACTTGAGGGGCAGCAAGAGGTGGACACGGACCAGGGGCTCCGGAGACGGATTTAGGAGACATCTGCCTATGGATTGAAGTTCATTCTAAGGTTATCCAGGGGCAGCATGTTCAAAGTGCAGTGAAAAAAAGGCCAAGAGACTTGAGGTGTAAGGGGCAGGGAGACCAGTGTCCAGACAGCCTCCCCTCACCACAGCTGACCACGCCCTCTCTCGCTCATTACAGGAACTGGCTGCCTCAGACCGTGCCCGGCGGCAGGCCCAGCAGGAGCGGGACGAAATGGCAGATGAGGTGGCCAACGGCAGCCTTAGCAAGTGAGTGGTCCCTGGTAATGTGGGACAGGGCGCCCTCCTCTGGCCATCCTGCCCTCTCACCGCCCCCGTGCCCGTCCTCCCTAGGGCTGCCATTCTGGATGAGAAGCGTCAGCTGGAGGGGCGCCTGGGGCAAATGGAAGAGGAGCTGGAGGAGGAGCAGAGCAATGCAGAGCTGCTCAATGACCGCTACCGCAAGTTGCTTCTGCAGGTAAGCACAGCTGGGTCACCCACTGCCAGCCTGGGTCCTTGCTGACCTGGGACCATAACACTTTCAGTTCTCTTATTCAACAGACATAGGAAAAGGGAATATTTGAGTTGGGTTTTGAAGGTTGAATAGGAGTTCTCAAGGTAGGGGGAGACATTGATGCATTCATCCACTTGTATTTCTGAAGCTTCTCAAAGGCTGGATTCAGGGATAAATTATGTGGGGTCTCTATCCTGCAGAGTTCCCTGGGGAAACAGACAGGGAGTTACACCATGACATTATAGAGTGACATGTGTGATAATATAAGTATCCAGGGCCCAGTAGTGAGAGGGAGAGAACTCTCTGCAAGAGAGAGGTATTTGCAAGAAGGGGCATTTGGCTGGGTTTTAAAGCATACATAGGAGCTAGGCAGACAGACAAAAGCATATTTCATTTGTTTATTTATTTATAAATATTTTATGAGGCTTCTGGAGGCCCATATCCTATTCTAGGTGGTGCTAGGGACCTAGAGATGGATCATTCCAGGTCTCTGCCCTTAAGGACATCCTAGTCTGATGGAGGAAACAGCCTATCCCAATACAGAAATTCAAATGAAAATGGAGGAAGCACAAGACACTGTGAGAATGTAGAGGAGACTGGATCAGTATCCAGCCTGGAGGCTGGGGGCTATCAGGGAAGACTTACTGATAGAGGTGATTCCTTAAGAGATCTTGTAGGGCTTCCCTGGTGGCGCAGTGGTTGAGAGTCCGCCCACCGATGCAGGGGGCATAGGTTCGTGCCCCGGTCCGGGAAGATCCCACATGCTGCGGAGCGGCTGGGCCCGTGAGCCATGGCCGCCGAGCCTGCGCGTCCGGAGCCTGTGCTCCGCAACGGGAGAGGCCACAACAGTGAGAGGCCCGCGTACCACAAAAAAAAAAAAAAAAAAAAGAGGTCTTGTAGGAAGTTAAGAGTTTGCCAAGCAGACAATAGAGGGATGAGATTTCCAGAGACCTACATCTATATTATTTCATTCATTTTAAAAGATACGTTTTGAGACCTCTCATGCTGCGGACTCAGAAAGGAGTAAGAACCCAGCTCAGCCCTTGGGGAGCCCCTAGACCAGTAGGAGAAGCAGTCATACACCATGATGATGCACTCCCATCTCACTCAGAGTAAAATCTCAGTCACCAACAAGGCCCCACACTCTGGTCCCTGGCTAATTCAGACCTCAGTTATCTCTAACCCTTTTTCCCCTAGTTCACTCTGCTTCAGCCACACCAGCCTCCTCACTATTCCTTGACTCTGCCTAGTTTATTACTACCTGAGGGCCTTTGCACTTGCTGTTTCCTCCTCTTGGAAAGCCCTTCTCCCAAACCATCACACATCTCACTCCCTCAAAACAGCCTTTCCTGACCACCCTGTGTGAAACAGCCACCCTCCCTCCCATAATTCCTCTCCATTCTCTCTGCTTTAATCTCTTCATATCACTTAACCACTGCCTGGCATTCTATTATATGTTTACTTATTTGTCTATGGTCCATCTTCCCAACAGAGTATAAGCACCTTGAGCTTAGGGCCTCTGTCTTAGTTTTAGTTCTTAGTTTTCGCCTAAAACAGTACTGGGTGCTCATTATAAATGAAATAAATAAGCCAGTACATGCCTAGTGGAGAGCCTGTAGGATACTACAGTCATGTAAAGAATGATGTGACTTAGCCCAGCCCACATCTTTGGCTGTTGGTGAAAAGGAGAACCTTTTAAAAAAATCAACTTTTTTTTTTAAACCTATTTCCTATTTATTTATTTTATTTATTTATTTTTGGCTGCATTGGGTCTTCGCTGCTGCATACGGGCTTTCTCTAGTTGCATCGAGTGGGGGCTACTCTTTGTCGTGGTGTGTGGGCTTCTCGTTGCAGTGGCTTCTCTTGTTGTAGAGCACGGGCTGTAGGTGTGCAGGCTTCAGTAGCTGTGGTGCGCGGGCTCAGTAGTTGTGGCACACGGGCTTAGTTGCTCTGCAGCATGTGGGATCTTCCCGGACCAGGGATCGAACCTGTGTCCCCTGCATTGGCAGGCGGATTCTTAACCACTGCGGCAGCAGCAAAGTCCCCAAAATAAAACTTATAAAAGACACAAAAAGGAATTCATAAGAAAATGGCAAATATTGAAGACAGGCAGAGAAGATCCAACATATGGATGATAGGAGCCCCCAAAGAAGAAAATCAAAGCAAGGGGTCAGAGCAAATAACCAAAAACCATAATGCAAGAAAACTGAAGCAGAAAAGTTTGTAGCCACTGGGTACCTGAAGATATTGACCCATACTAACTCATACCATGACAGATTCTAATAAAAACTCTTGGACTTATAAGAGGGGGAAAAAATTCTTTAGCCATCCAGGAAAAAATGAACAAGTGATATATAAGAAAAAGAAAATTAGCTTGTCATGAGGTTTTTCACAGCGAGACTTTATGCCGGGAGAAAATGGAGGGATATAGTTATGATACTCAAAGAAAGAAAATGTGAGCCAAGGATTTTGTATCAAGCAAGACTTACTTTCTTTTCTTTCTTTTTTTTTTTTTATGTGCAGATATTTTGTTTTTGTTTTTTTTTAAATATAGTTGATTTACAATGTTGTGTTAGTTTCAGGTGTACAGCAAAGTGATTCAGTTATATATATGCATATATATTCTTTTTAAGATTATTTTCCATTACAGGATATTGAGTATAGTTCCATGTGCAATACAGTAGGTCCTTCCTTGTTGGTTATCTATAAGATACAAGACTTACCTTCATGTATAAAGGACATAAACAAGTTGTCAGCGTGCAAGAACTCAGGGCCTGTTATTCCCAGGGGCCCTTCCTGAAGAATCTAGGAGAGCAGCAGGCCTCAAAATGTGGCCCTGAGACCAGCAGTATCAGCCTCACCTGGAAACTTGTTGGAAATGCAAGTTCTGGGGCCCCAACCAAGCAAATGAGGAACGAATGAATGAGGAATGCTGGAGGCGGGGAAACCCAGGAATCTGTGTTTTAACAAGCCCTCCAAGTGGTTCTGAGACATGAGGAGTCAGAACCACTGCCCTGGAGATCCACTTTCAGATGATCAGGGTCACTAGAGAGACATCAGCTCAAGAGAGTAACAAGCATACAGTCTGCCCATAGCTCTACAACTAAGTGAAGGCTGAAAAGGAGTAAGAAGGATAATTGGCTAAATGCTCAGTTATTTATAACACAACTATTTTTTAAATGGAGAGAATGGGCAAATACGCAAAAAAAAAATTTTATTACTATATTCAGTAATTGGTAATAGTAATATTATGTGTATAATGTGGGATAAAGTAAATGATTAAGGATGGAATATTCTAATTCTATCATCTCTACCTGTGTTCATAATCTGAGGATCATCAGCACCTGAGAACCAAGATATAGATGTCATGGAGAACAGGCTAAGTTAAAAACAAACAGATAGGGAGTTCCCTGGTGGCCTAGTAGTTAGGATTCCGGGCTTTCACTGCTGTGGCCCGAGTTCAGTCCCTGGTTGGGGAATTAAGATCCCACAGCTGCGTGGCATGGCCAAAACAAAACCCACAAAAACTCTCTAGTCCCAAATTTGACGTGGATGTATTCATGTGAACTTATGGGGTAATTTATATAGGTCCATCCTATCTCGGTCCACTGAAAAGGCCTCTAAACAATAACCAACCCAATAGCAATGAACATCCCTAGTATATAAATTGTGGTCTAGAAATACCATTTCCCCCACTAAAAGAAAATGGGGCTTTTTTTTTTTTTTTTCAAAAGAAATGGCTCATTCCAGATCTGAATCAGGAAATGAATCAGAGTAGCCTGGACCATCTTGTCATACCATGCCTTAGTCTGCTCAGGCTGCCATAACAAAATACCATAAACTGGGCAGCGTCAATAAGAGAAATTTATTTCTCATAGTTCTAGAGACTGTGAAGTCCAAGATCATGGTGCCAGTAAGATAGGTTTCATTCTGAGGCCTCTTCTCTTGGCTTATATGTGGCTATCATCTCATCCTGCACTCACTGGCCTCGACTTTTTGTGCATGTGGGGGTAGAGAGAGAGCAAGCTCTCTGGTATCTCCTTACAAGGGCACTAATGCCATCGTAGGGGCCCCACCCTCACGTTTCTCATCTAATCCTAATTACCTCCCAAAGGCCTCATCTCCAGGTACCATCACATGGGTATTAGGGCTTCAACATATGAATTTGGAGGGGACACAAACATTCAGTCCATAACACACCCTGGTTATCTCAAAAGCATTTAGAAGTCAACCTGGAAAGGCTCCCACTGGCCCCAAATGGAGCAACTTGAGCTTCAACAAGGGTCAGAATCGCACTGCTTTAAATCCATCAAATCTGTTTAAATACGTGAGTTCATAATGATACTTTTAAAAATACTAGGGGGCTTCCCTGGTGGCGCAGTGATTGAGAGTCCGCCTGTCAATGCAGGGGACACGGGTTCGTGCCCTGGTCCGGGAGGATCCCACATGCCGCGGAGCGGCTGGGTCCGTGAGCCATGGCCGCTGGGCCTGCGCGTCTGGAGCCTGTGCTCCACAGCGGTAGAGGCCACAACAGTGAGAGACCCGTGTACCGCAAAAAAAAAAAAAAAAGATAAAAAAAAAAAAATACTAAAAATATTTTTAGTAACAAATTGCCACAAACTGGGTGGCTTAAAGCAACAGTAACAAATTGTAACAAATTGCCACAAACTGGGTGGCTTAAAGCAACAGTTAACTTATTCTCTCACAGTTCTGGAGGCTAGAAGTCCAAAATCAAGGTGTCATCAGATTGATTCCTTCTGAGGGAGCATCTGTTCCAGGCCTCTCTCCCAGCTGCTGGTGGTTGCCAGCAATCCTTGGCTTGTAGATGCATCAGCCCAATCTCTGCCTCTATCTTCACACGGCCTTCCCTGTGTCTTCTTTATGTGTCTGTGCCTCCTTCTCTTCTTGTAAAGACACCAGTCATATTGGATTTTGGGCCCACCCCAATCCAGTATGACCTCATCTTCATTTAACAAATTACACCTCCAAAGACTGTCTCCAAATAAGGTCACATTCTGAGGTTCCAGATGGACATGAGTTCTTGGTGGATGACTGTTCAATACAGTAGAGTCACCTTCATAAAATGATATGGAACCATTTCATTACCTTGAAAACTCATAGAGAAAAAGAATTAATTCCCTGGACCGAGCTGCCTATTTGAAGGAAACCAAACAGAGAAGCATGGTGAATTAGACTGTGAATGTGTAATCAGGAAAATACAGGTGTAGAGAAACTCTGTAGGTCAGACAGCCCAGATTCTTCAACAGATAAATTGTAAGGAAATAAAAGGGATGGAGTAGGGAACTGTAGATTAAAAGAGACTTAAAAGTCATATGCAAATTTTTTTAAAGATTTTTTTATTTTTATTTTTTAAATTTTTATTTATTTTTATTTTTATTTGGCTGCATCAGGTCTTAGTTGAGGCATGTGGGATCTTTCGTTGCAGTGTGCGGGCTTCTCTCTAAGTTGTGGCACGTGGGTTTTCTCTTCTCTAGTTGTGGTGCATGGGCTCCAGGGTGCGTGGGCTCTGTAGTTTGTGGCACATGGGCTCTCTAGTTGAGGCGCTCGAGCTCAGTAGTTGTGGTGCATGGGCTTAATTGCCCCGCGGCATGTGGGATCTTAGTTCCCCAACGAGGGATCGAACCCATGTCCCCTGCATTGGAAGGTGGATTCTTTACCACTGGACCACCAGGGAAGTCCCTTAAAAGGTTTTTTTGATGTGGACCATTTTTAAAGTCTTTATTGAATTTGTTACAATATTGCTTCTGTTTTATGTTTTATGTTTTGGTTTTTTGGCTGTGAGGCATGTGGGGTTTTAGCTCCCTGACCAGGGATCGAACCCACACACCCTGCATTGGAAGGTGAAGTCTTAACCACTGGACCACTAGGGAAGTCCATACAAGTTTCTTTCTTTTTTTTTAATGGGCAGGATTTAACTGTAGGATCTAGGGATGCATCTTTGAGTAATAGAACTCGAAAAAAGAGCAAGGAAGTGATCACCCCAAAGTCAGGATGACATACTATTTGGGGGAAGAGGAAGAGGTTGTTATTAGGATGGGTGCATAAAGTACTGTTTCTTGACCCTGGGCAGGGGCGACAATGGTGTCTGCCTTTTATAAACCCATTAAGCCATATATTTGATCAGTTTTTTACTTTTTCTATATCACGGTTTTATTTTCCAAAAAAGGTTTTTAAAAAAAAAGCATATGCTAATCACCACGTTGATGTCCTCCTTTGAGGGTAAAATGAAGTAAAGTGTGAATCAGACTGGATCTGACTAATTTCCATGTCCCCGGCATAGGACCTCACTCAGAGTACAAGCTGAATAAATAAACAGGCACTATTATTAGAGGTATGTTTACACATTCCCAATGTAGTAGCTCCTGTTCATTGAGCCAGCATTTCTCACAACGGTCCTGCATGTCATTCGTTTCAAAACCACCTGAGATGCTTATTGAAAATGCGGATTCGTGGACCCCATTCCAGACCTGCTGAATCAGAATGTCTGGAGTGGGGGGACCCTGCAGTCCACAATTTTTTAACAAGCTCCCCAGATGAGCCTGGTGCGAACAAAAGTGTGATAACCCTTGGAATAGACTCATTCACAGTCAAAGGTAGAAGTTATAGCGTTTAAACAAGTTTGTGATAGTCTCGTGGGCTTATTAAAATAGCAAAAACCTATCTAAAAGGTTAAAACCCAGGGCTGGCACTGCCGTTGGCTGATAAGCCAATTGGAGAAAAATACATGCTACCATTTGTTGAGTATTTAGTGTATACCAGGTTCTGTGCTATTTATTTAACAATCATCAACTCACTTAGTTGTGGGAGGTGCCTGCATTTACCTCCCACCTTCCCTCTGAGACTCCACCCTGACAGTCCCACCTTTCCCACTGCTGCAGGTGGAATCACTGACCACAGAATTGTCAGCTGAGCGCAGTTTCTCAGCCAAGGCAGAGAGCGGACGGCAGCAGTTGGAGCGGCAGGTCCAGGAGCTCCGGGGACGCCTGGGTGAGGAAGACGCTGGGGCCCGGGCCCGCCAGAAGATGATCATCGCTGCCCTTGAGTCTAAGCTGGCCCAGGCTGAGGAGCAGCTGGAGCAGGAGAGCAGGTAGGCGGGAGAGGAGGGCACAGCTGGAGTGCAATCCTCACATTCTGGTCAATGAGATGAAGGGGAGCTGTGTTACAAGCACATGGTTTAGAAACATCCAAAAGGCATCATAATATTAATGGTTGATGATTTCCTATATCATTTAGGATGCTTTGTGCTGCAAGTAACTGCATTCCCACTATATAATTTAAACAGTAATGTAGCAGTTAGCTATAGCTGCATAACAAACCACCTTAAAATTTAAGTGACTTAAAACAACAATTTTTTATTATTGCTCATGAGTCTTTGGGGTGGCTGGTAGGTTCTGCTGATCTGAGCTTGGTGGGCCTCACTCATGCATCTTTGCTCAGCTGAAAGTCAGCTAGATGGATTTGCTGATCTTGGCTGGGCTCTTGTATGTCTCCAGCCTGGCCTGGCACAACTAGGCTAACCTGTCTCTGCTCCAGGCTGACCCAGGATTGTTCACATGACAAAGTGAAGGTTCCAAGAGTGAGGGCTTCTTGGGGTCTAGATCTGGAACTGGTACAATGTCACTTCTGTCACATCATGTTACTAAAGCAAGTCATGTAGGTAATCCCCCGGTGGTCCAGTGGTTAGGGCTCCTCTGCACTTCCACTGCAGGGGGCATGGGTTTGATCCCTGTTCTGGGAACTAAGATCCTGCATGCCGCACATGGCACGGCCAAAAAAAAAAAAAAGCAAGTCGTGTGGCTGGCTCAGATTTAAGGGAATGTCCAGTCATGGCTGCCAAGTACTGCCCACTGCTAGGGGCCCCATCACATGGACTTCACCCAGGTGTGGATGAGCAGGGACCATGGGGATGGGGGAAATTAAGGAGACAGGAGGGAAAGGATTGGAGGGGAGAGAGGAGGTAAGGATGGCCCCAGGTGTCTGACCTGCATATCTAGGCGGATCATGGGGGATCAGGAGGAGGAGCAGGTTTGGGAGAAGGCATTGAGCCCAATGCAGGGTGTGCAGGGTCTGGGGATAGCTGAGGCTGGGGGCTGAACCAGGCTGGAGCTCAGGAGACAGATTTAGCAGACACCAGGCTATTGATGGTTGTAGAAACCTGGGGCACAGCGGAGCTTGTCCAGGGAAAGTGTGTGAGTGAGAAGGGGAGAAGACAACAGAGATGGTTGGAGATGGAGCTTTGGGCTTCAGACTGTTCCACAAACACAGAAAGCTAGAGAAAGAAATTGAGAGAGAATTCCAGGCCAGGTAGAGGGAAGGTCAGGTGGGAGATGATGAGTCCTGAACTGGGAGCTAGGGCTGTGAGGCTGAGGAGGGGACAAGACAGAGTCCACGGAGCAATGGGACAGGGTTTGGTTACTAACAGGCTGGGGGTGGGGCAAAGGAGAGAGAAGGGGTGAGGACAGTGCCTGGTGGTCTGACTTAGGGACTGGTGGTCAGTGGGTCGGTCCCCTGAGAGGAGGAAGACTGGGGGCGGGGTGGTGGGGGAATACACTTGAATATGAGAGACTGAGTGGGACATGGAAAACTGGTATAGACATGGAGACACTTTTAGGACCTTCAGGCATCTTACTAGAAGCTAAGGACTAGATTCCCTGGTGGGAGCCTGGGTGCCAGCGTCTGGCCTGAGTAGACTGTGGGAGCCAGCTGTGGGTGGAAAAGAGGGCAGAGGCCACTCTGAGAACAGGTGGCCACTGGACGAGGCTTGGGGGACCGAGCCCCAGGTGAGCAGCTCTCCTGATTCTCCCGTTCATACCTCTCCGTAGGGAGCGCATCCTCTCTGGCAAGCTTGTACGCAGGGCTGAGAAGAGGCTTAAAGAGGTGGTGCTCCAGGTGGAGGAGGAGCGGAGGGTGGCTGACCAGCTCCGGGACCAGGTGAGCAGCTGATGTCATTGAGGCGCAGTGGGAGTGGTGGGGGGACCACTGACAGAGA
>RJWK010047938.1:0-10634 GCA_004363435.1 Platanista minor | reverse complement strand
ACATGGGCTCAGTAGTTGTGGCTCACGGGCTCTAGGTGCGTGGGCTTCAGTAGCTGTGAGAGCCCACTCTTGTCTTCCACTCCTGGCTTTGGAGAAAGGCTGTGGCCAGCACCCCCTACCCCTACCGCTTGACAGGCATCTGTCCTGTGTGCACACCCCACCCCATCCTCGGTCCCCAGCCACTCGGTCCCTGTATATTCCTGCTTCTTCCCTCCCTACCCCCATTACTACCCTGGTTCTACACCTTTCTCTTTGCCCCCGTGCTGCCTAGGAGCCCTCCTGTGCCCTGGTCTTATCCTGCTACACACGCATACACGGCCATTCTCTCCCATTACAAACCCTCCCTGGCTCCTGAGACCCCGAGGGATCTGTGTGGCCCTCCTTCTGGCTTCTCCTCTGTCCCCAGACTCCCACGTCTTCTCTGAGCTGAGCCCCTTCACACGCGCTGGCCGCATCGCCCCCTGCTCAGGATCAGTTCCACTGTGGCCTCTTCCCTGACGAAGCTTGCTCTCTTTCGGTTACACCCCTCACCCCCGACCCTGGCTGTCCTAACCCCTTGCACGGTCCTCCACTCCTGTCCGGGCCACCCCTGTGGTCACTGTGTACTGATTCCTGGTTGGTTTTCTCTCTGCCTTCGGCCCTGGTCCTTACGCCTGTGCCTAGCAAGGGGCCAGGCCCAGAGGAGGTGCTGGGGGATGTTTGAAGGGAAGAGTGTCCCCTATATGCAACACTGATAAAGGTTCCTGCTAAGTTGAGAAAAAGTAACTACGCGCTAGGCTTGGCAACCCTGTGCGTTGATACAGTGGCTGTTTCTTCGAGTTCCTCTGAGGTGCAACTGTGCTAGTGCAGTTAGTATAAACTCGATGTCACCCGCTCCAGGACCTTCCTGAACCTGGTCCCCCCACCCCCCAGGCCTAGTTTAGGTGACCCTCGGGTCTTCCTCTCACCTGTAGGACTGCAGTTAGTACCAAATTCCACTTAGTCACAGGCTTCTGAGCAGAATCTGTGACAACACTTGTACATTTGCTGATTTAATTTTTTTTTAACATCTTTATTGGAGTATAATTGCTTTACAATGATGTGTTAGTTTCTGCTTTATAACAAAGTGAATCAGCTGTGCATGTACATACATCCCCATATCTCCTCCCTCTTGTGTCTCCCTCCCACCCTCCCTATCCCACCCCTCTACGTGGTCACAAAGCGCTGAACTGATCTCCCTGTGCTATGCGGCTGCTTCCCACTAGCCATCTATTTTACATTTGGTAGTGTATATATGTCCATGCGACTCTCACACTTCATCCCAGCTTCCCCTTCCCCCTCCCCGTGTCCTCAAAACTACAGTGAGGTATCACCTCACACCAGTCAGAATGGCCATCATCAAAAAATCTACAAACAATAAATGCTGGAGAGGGTGCAGAGAAAAGGGAACCCTCTCGCACTGTTGGTGGTAATGTAAATTGATACAGCCACTATGGAGAACAGTATGGAGGTTCCTTACAAAACTAAAAATAGAACTACCATACGACCCAGCAATCCCACTATTGGGCATATACCCTGAGAAAACCATAATTCAAAAAGTCATGTACCACAGTGTTCATTGCAGCTCTATTTACAGTAGCCAGGACATGGAAGCAACCTAAGTGTCCATCGACAGATGAATGGATAAAGATGTGGCACATATATACAATGGAATATTACTCAGCCATAAAAAGAAATGAAATTGAGTTATTTGTAGTGAGGCGGATGGACCTAGAGACTGTCATACAGAGTGAAGTAAGTCGGAAAGAGAAAAACAAATACTGTTGCTAACACATATATATGGAATCTTAAAAAAATAAATGGTTATGAAGAACCTAGGGGCAGGACAGGAATAAAGATGCAGACTAGAGAATCGACTTGCTGATTTAATTTGTAGACCCTGGGAAAAACCTGCGACTGATTTCATTCCTCTGCCCTGCTTTAGGAAGTGGAGGCTTTGCAGTGCTCGCGGGCTTTTTCAGCTCTCTGCTTTCACTCTGAGCCTCTTCCTGGCGTCTCCTTGTCGAGGCCTCCTAAGCGCCTCTGAGCAGCTGTTGCCGCAGTGAGATAGAACTGCTAGGCCCTTTGTGGAAGGCCCGGAGGCAGGCCCACCCCCGGCCAGAAGGGCTGGCCTCGCAGGGTGTGTGAGCTGTCCTGTCACCACTGTCACCTGTTGACCTGAGCTTAAAAAAGACAGCTGCTCAGAGCCATCGAGTGCATTGCAGTCTCCCTGTCACGAGTCTTAGCAACCTGTCAGGGTCACCACGTGCCACTCCGGGAAGTTGCTGATCAGAAGTGCCTCAAGCTGCCCCCTCCCGTGTGGTGTGTGGTGATCCTTGGGGACTTCCTCCCGTTACAGGGCAGGGGTGGGCAGATACATTGTCTAGAATTTTCCGTGGTGGTTTGGTCAAGTTTCTACATTTCTGTGACCCGGCATTCTCTAGAATTCTCCCAAGTGAGTTCGGGAAGGGTTCTAGCGCCAACTTTCTCCCTCTGTCAGTGGCCAGTGCACACGGGCATTTTAAAATACTTGAGCCCTGCGCTAAAGATGCCAGTTTGACTTGTTACTACCCAGCGCCTTTTCAAGCGATTTGGAGAGTACTGAACTTCTCTTTTTCATGGGATGTGTTTAATTTTTTAAAAATGCTTTCATTAACATTATATCAAATACCAGTTTGGAAACTGCCTCAAGGGATGCTCTCTTTGGACTGGAAATAAATGACTATAGATAGAAAGGATACTGCTTTGGGGCTTGAAAAATAATCTTTGCAGGCTTTGTAGAAGTTTGACTCAAAGTTTTCCTTTCTTATTGTGAAAGAGGAGGCACAAACAGTATGTATTTTTGGCCTGGAGAATTCTTAGCCGCTTATGACCCGAGCTGCCAGTTGCCGTTCTGCAAAGATCGTGGAGATAAAGGCAACATTGAGATGTGTTTTCCGTTGTCAGCAGGAAAAAATACCACCCTGGGCTGGGAGCCAGGGCTGGGCAGGGAGCAAGGCGGCATGGTTTGGGAATCCCAGCTGGGGGTGGTCAGCTATTTTCATCCCACCAGCTCTGGGTACCAGCCCCGGGGGCCTCATATTACAGACAAGGAAAGTGATGGCCCCCCTTTACTCGGCCGGTCAGCGCAGGCTCCTGACCTGCCCTCTTCAGAGTATCCTGGTTTTTGAAGTTCTTTCTTAAGCCCTCTGTTCTGTGAGGCCATAAAATTGACAACTGTGCATGTTAAGTGCTTCCAGTGTGTTCGAGGCCTCGACACCTCACAGGTGTTAACTTCCAGAGTGGTCTCTTCCGAGAGAACTGAGAGGTAACTCCCTGCCCAGCGCCCTCCGGGGGCTTCCCCTCCCACTGGGGACACGTTCCCAACTCCCAGTCCCGTCCTTGGCAGCTCTACCCAACCTGCCCCACGTCCTTGTCCCCCTCCCCCTGAGACACCCTCCCCGCCGAGTGCAGCCGTTCCTCCTTCCATCATTCCTGGGTCCTTCTCCTTGTTCAGGTCTCAGCTCGGAGGGTGGGTCCTTGGGGAGGCCTCGCGGTAGTTCCCTGGTCTGCCCTGTAACGAATTCAAGATTGTGCGGCTTAAACTACAAATGTATTGTCTCACAACTCTGGAGGCTGGAAGTCGAGATCAGGGTGTCCGCTGGGTTGGTTCCTTCTGAGGCTGTGAGGGAGGACCTGTGCCAGGCCTCTCTCCTGACTTCTGGTGTTACTGGTGATCTTTGGTGTCCTTGGCTTGTAGATGCATCACCCTGACCTCCATCTTCATCTTCACGTGACATTCGCCCTGATGTGTGTTAGCACCCAAATTTCTCCTTTCTTTTTTTTCTTGCGGTACGCGGGCCTCTCACTGCTGTGGCCTCTCCCGCTGCGGAGCACAGGCTCCCGGACGCGCGGGCTCAGCGGCCACGGCTCACGGGCCCAGCCGCTCCGCGGCCTGTGGCATCTTCCCGGACCGGGGCACGGACCCGCGTCCCCTGCATGGGCAGGCGGACTCTCAACCACTGCGCCACCAGGGAAGCCCAATTTCTCCTTTGTATAAGGACACCAGTCATATGGAGTTAGGGGCCCGCCCTACTCCAGTATGACCTCAGCTGAACGAATTACATCTGCAATGCGCCAGTTCCTGAATAAGGTCACCTTCTACGGTACTGATGGTTAGGACTTCAGACTAACCTTTTTGCGGGGGTGGGACAGAATTCAACTCCTAACAGGCCTTCTCTGATGAGTCCGTCCCACCCCCACCCCCGACACCCCAGTATGCTCTCTACCCTGATTTTATTCATGTTGTGACGCTTGATGGCCACCTGAAATTATTTTATTTATTTGTTTATTGTCCATCTTCCTCACTAGAGTATGAGGTTCTGAGACAGGGACCTTGGCCGTCCTGTCCACTCTTGTATCTTCAGCACTCAAGCAAAGCCAGGCACAAAGTGTTCACTCACAGGAACTGCTGAGTGAGTGAACGAATGCGTGGCTGGATGCACAGGTGGGTGAAAGGATGAGCGAACGGCTGAAAGAGCGGCCCTACGAAGCAGGTACTCTCATCATCCCCACGCACTGAGATTCCGAGAAAACAAGGCCAGATTGAAGGACAGTCTTTTGTGTCTGATTCGGGAAGCAGTAGCGGTTTCTCTTTTATTTAAATCTTAAAGAGCAGAAGCAAGGATTGCTGTTACTACGCTCTTGATGTTTTGGGAGTTTGTCACATGAGACACGTCTCACCCCATGTGCTTTTTGCACATCCTGCTGTCAGGTTCTGCTCCCTGCAGACACTCACCGCCGTGACCCGTGGAGTGCCGTTCTCTCACACCTCCATCAGCTCGTTGGCCGCGCGTGTCGTTCGGGTGGAGGATGCAGCATGCGTTGGGTACCAACTTCAAGTTTACCATCTGGGAGGGAAGTTGGCATCCAGGTCCGTCAGTGCTTGATCTGAAATCCTCGGTAGGAAGTGCAGGGAGAAAGGTGAGAGCCAGGGCAGGGTTGGGGCGGGGGCTCTGGAATAGGGGTGGTGGCGTTTGAACTGAGCTGGCTGAGAGCTCAGATGGAGAGCCTCACCCCGTCTCAGCTCAGGCTTTCAGCTTTGGGATGGTCAGGTGAGGTGAACGGGAGGACTGTTGTCCCTTTGCCTCTTTTCCTCATCCACCCTCTTGGGTCCTCGAGGCTCAGTGTCTGGTGACGCTCCGATCCTGCGTTATACTTGGTTGTAGACAGGCACCCAGAGGCAGGGGCCCTCAAGACACTCATGGTCTGCTCGGGAGGGTAAGACTCAAGCCCAGGAAGCCACGCGGGTGACCGAGGGGTGGCCCCTCCTTTGCTCTTTGTGCTGTGGTTGGAGCCCGGCCTTTCCGGCCCCCTAGCTTGTCTGAGAACGCAGCTACTGTAAGGCCTTGGGCCTCTCGGGCTCCCTGTGGAGGCCAGGCCTCCTCTCTGCAGGGTGCACGACCTAGTGCTGGAACTGGGGCGCCCACATCACCCTGCTTGGCCCCTGGGCGTGTACCCTTGTTTGCTCTGTGGCCCCAAAAGGCACCCTCGACTTTCTCACCCTGCCAGGCTCAGGGTGTCTGCAGCTTGTTCCTGGGGCCACTTGGACTTCTGCACAAGACTTTGATTGGGGGTTCCAATGGGCCCTGTGGAGCCCCCCTCCCTGAGCACATTGTAGGCATACTAAGCGAGGGGACCTTGGGGGTCCCGGCCCCAGGGAGTCGGGACAGGGTGCTGAAAACAGAATGAGGGCGATGGCTGTGGGGAAAGGAACAGGTAAGAGACTGGGGTCGGAAATCCCTTGGGCCTGCCCCCCACTGGCAGTGCCCTTGGGCAAGTTACCTTGTCCTTCCGTCTTCATTTTCTCAGTGCACAATGCGGATAACAGTTGCTTGGAGGGGTGGCTGTGTAAGTGCTCAATAAACATTGTGTGAATGGATGGGTAGGTTGATGGGTGGATGGTCTGAGTCTCTAGCCTCAGGGAAGCATTTCAGCACATGTTAGCTGGTCTCTGGCACAGCCGGGCACTGTGCCAGGCTATGCAGGGGTCACAGGGAGGAACAGGACACAGTCCTGGACCTCAGCGAGGGCACACAGGCCACAAGGAGAGCTCTTTTTCTGAAACTCACCAGTGGTGTAAGCATCATGCCTGGGGCTCAGAAAAGTCCCATCTGAACCCGAAAGGCAGTTACTGGTTGGTCTTGGAGGAAGCGTATCCAGCAAGCACTGTGACTGATGAGGGTTTGGAGGGCCCGAGAGCAGAGAAGTCCCCGGGAAGGGAGAGCTGACACTGCTCCTTGGCACCGTGCCTGCCGGAGGGCCTGCTGAGGGCTCAGCCCGGCACTAAGGCTTTGCCAACACTGTCTTAAATGCTAGAGGCAATGACCTTTCCGGCTCTTGGAGATCAAGTTGGCTTGCAGATTCCCAGAACTTTGGAGCTGCACGCAAGGGGCCTTCACCATTAGGCCGCTGAAGCGAGTTGGCCCTTCCTCTTCTGGGGGAGAAGGGTTATCCCCACGTCTGCCTTAACCAGATTCTTGTTTGTTTTGCTGGTAATTGGAGACCATTTGCTGAGAGATTGGGGCATTGGGTCAGGGAGTGTTGGGGCACAGGCTGCCGGGGTGACCAGCGTCGTGCTTGGCCCAGCCTGCAGGTCCTGGTGGCCAGTCCCCCGTGACCCCCAGCCCCTGAGGTCTCTGAGGGCCACTTTGAGCTCCTTTGGGAGGGAGAGTCGCTCTTGCCGGGAAGGGCCTTCGGCCTGCTCTCCCCTGTCATCTTTTGGAACCGACCCCGCCAAGAAACACGGGACTGGGGCTGCATCCTCCGAGGCCAGGCACCCTTTTGCAGTCTGTCCCTGTGGCACCAGACCTGACTTCTCTCTCAGGAGAACCCTGCTTCTGCCTGCTGAGGCCTTTCCATGTTGCATATGGCAGTTCTGTCCCCGCTTCTCAGACCTGTGGAGAGTCCAGAGGAATAATTCAGACTCCTGCCCACTTGCCGTTCATCAGGGCCATTGAGTCTGGACCTTGGCTGAGTCAAAAACTTTTCATCTAGCGACTTGCATTGGAAGTCACAGCTGAAAACACGCCATCCACAGGGGTGAATTGAGGGGCAGAAAAGGGATGGAAGGAAAGCCCCAGGTGCCCGGGGCACCCTTTGGTTTAGTGGCTAATTGTCTGGCTTTGGCAGGAGAGAGACCAGGTTCCCATGCAGCTGTAATGGGCTGACCTTGGGCAGGCTACTTAACCTGTCTGTGACCCACTGTCCTCACCTGCACCTCCCGCGGTCAGTGCTTGTTAGCTAGTCTGTGGCCCGAAGTCAAGACTCTGTGTCACTTATCATCATTAACAGTGATGGTCCATTTTGATGTGGCAGCATGAACACGTTAAGCCATCTAAATATGAGCTAGGACAAGTGACCTAGCTTTGCAGAATTCAAATTCTCGTCTGCACCTGAGCTCTTGTTAACAATACGTGGGGGAAATTTCCACTGGTCGGTAGTAATGTGAAGACTAAGAATAGGGAGATGGAACAGCTGATCTTTCTGAGTGCACAACTGAGTAGGAAAAGCTCACCTCCTGCAGTTCTCCTTTACTGTCACAATTTTACACACTCACCACGTCTGATAGCAGGTGTCGGGGGGCTTTTCCCGCACCACGCAACCCTGCGACAACCAGCTGGGTGTCCCACGGTTTAACTCAGTTTCGACCCTGGCCACCTGGAGATGAGTGTCAGATGTCACAGGGTAAGGACTCAGTCCCCCTAGATGAATCCTTGTGGACTTATCAGATGCTGATTGCAAGTTTAGGTTGTTACCTGTGCTCCTGACCCCTCACAGGTTCCCATGACCCCCTCCTCTAGTTTGATTAATTTGCTGGAGTGGCTTCCGGAATTCGGGAAAACAGTGGACTTACTATTAACCAGCTTATTATAAAGGGTTATGGGAAAGGGTACAGTTGAACATCCAGGTGGGAGAGGTGCGTCAGGCAAGGTGCGTGGGAAGAGGCTTCCGTGCCCTCTGAGCCACCCAGTCTCCCAGCGCCCCCACGTGCTCACCAGCCAGGACGCTCCCTGAGCCCTGTAGCTGGGGAATTTTCTATGAAAGCTTCATCACAAAGGCATGATTTGTCACGATTTCATTTTCCAGCCACCCCCGCCAAAGGATAGGGAGTGGGGCTGAAGGTTGCAGTCAAGGCTTGATCTAATCATGCCTTGATCTTTCTGGTGACCCGCCCCTATCCAGCCCACCAAGTGTCGCCCCATCAGAATAAAAGACACTCCCATCATCCAGGAAAACCCCATTTGAGGACGGGCCTGTGTGGTCACCCCGCTCAGAACCTGAGTTTTCAGGCCAGAAGCCTCGTCGTCCTGGCGCCGTGCACGGTTCTTGCACACTTGCTCTGTGTTGGGCTCTGTCCTAAGTAATTTACACACATTAACTCGTTCAATTCTCACAACGGCCTGAGCTGGGGACCCATGAGAGCGACACAGAGCTTAAATAATGTGCCAGGCCTCATAGCTTCACAGCCACTCCTAACAAGACCTGGCTGCCAAGCATGATTGTGAAATGGTAACCACACCTGCCTGATGCCCTCACTGGCTTCACTGGCAGCCTTTGCAGTCGAGAGGGCAGTTACAGCCTGTCTGGGTTTTCAGAGAAGTGTAGATTTTTTTTTTTTTAGCAGCCCAGGCCTCTGGGTAGAACACCTTACATGTTGCATCCAGAGAGGAGGAATGGCCCCGGGCGGGAGCAGGGGTGGGAGCCAGTTTTTCCGAGTCCCCGGCCTCGCCGATGAACCTGCTGCTTTTGTATCTAGCTGGTTATTGATCACGTCAAGGAAGCACGTGCGGAAGTTTGGGAGCGAAGGGAGAGCTGGAAGTACGGTCCGGAGAACCCTCCAGAGAGCTGAAAGCCTCCGCCTTTGACCTCATCTCGGCACCCACAGCCCTTCCCCCATCCACACTCTCCCCTCTGGGGACTGTACTAGGGTAGACTAACTGCCAAAGCCAGCAACCCCCAATTCTCAGTGGCTTAATGCACTGAAGATTTATTAGTTGTTCATGCCACAGCCGAATCCCCTAGGTCCCCTAGGCACTGGAGTCTTCCGCTGGGTCCTCGGCTTCCAGCCTGCAGATCAGCCATGAGAGAGGGGGGCGGTTATGGGCCGCCCCTCACCCTACCCCCCCTGCCCAAGGTGCCCATTCAGGGGCCAGTGCTGCAGGAAAAGCTCTTTCTGCTGAGGTGGCAGCTTAGGGCACCTGAGGCATTTGGAATTGATAGATACAGGAGAGGATTTAATGCAGGTGAGTCCTGCATCTTTGCAGCTGCCCCCTCTACTGGGATTACACCTCCCTTCCGTCACCCATCTCTGGAGGTCCCGTTCTTCCTTCTCCCCTCCATGGCTCGATCTGGACACCTCCTCCTCTGGGAGTCTATTTCAACCCTCTTAGCAGAAAAGAGTCACGCTGCTCTATGGAAGGTCCCTCCTCCTTGGTCTGCCTTGTTCACTCTGTTCTTTAAAGCTGCTAGCGCATTTAGCAAACGTTTACCGAGCTCTTGCCTGGAGCCCCGGTTCTAGGTCCCGGGGATGCCAAGCCCCAGCCCGGGTCTTTGGGGAATCTCACGGTCTCGTGGAGGAGACAGAGGGTTAAAGAAATGCCTTTATAGTTGGAAGTTACAGTGCAATCCCGGAGGGATGTGCAGAGGGTCCTGGGGACACGGGTGAGACGAGGGAGCCATTAATTCTTCCTGTTTGGGGAGGGGTGAGTTCAGAAGTCTGGAAAAGGATTGAACTTCTGAGCTGGGATTTGCACGATGAGTAAGAGCTCACATGTGGACAGGGGGCTGTGGGGTGGGGGACATTCCCAGGCAGAGGGCTCGCTCTGGCAGAGGAGCAGAGCCCTGTCCTGTGCAAGGTCTGGGGCAGCTGGGGCTGCATCCAAAGTGAACAGAGATGCTCCTACGGCCGCCTGAGGCCCTGAGTTGAGAGGGCAGGGGTCGTCATCTGTGCCTGGCGCACAGTTGGGGTCCAGAAAATACTTGTCGAATTAACAGGTGACCAAGCAGAAGCAGGAACTTGTCTGGAGGGCTCATGTGCCACATCTCTAAAAGGAATGTTCTCATCCAGCCCTGGGAGACGTAGTTACGACACCCTCATTTTATGAATCGGGAAAGCGAGGCACAGAGCAGTTGAGTGACCTGCTCCGTCCCAGAAGCATCCGAGCCGCGACGGGTTTCCAGGCGTCTGCCGTGCCCATTACCCCATCCTGTCTTCCTCGACCAGGTGGTGGGGGAGGCGGGGGTAGGCGGAGCCCAGCTCACCTTGGGTCCGGGCCTGGGCATGACGGAGTTGCTTGTTTCAGAGGTCAGAGGTGACTGTTAGGCCACCGGGGTCTGCGGGCCTTTGTCCCATCTCCTCCCAGCCCTCCCTCCACCCTAGTCCGCCTCACTGCCTTCTTCGCTGAGGAAACAGGGGCCCCTTGTTTTCTCCGAGTTCTGAGTGCTCACAGTACAGCATCCAGTGTTGGCCTCACAGGATGGCGTGAATTGGAAACGTGGCGCCTGCAGACCTCCTCTGGCCGCGGCAGGCGGCCCTTTCATCGGGACACCTTGTGACTGGCTGAGAGGGACCCTTT
>RJWK010047937.1:0-17115 GCA_004363435.1 Platanista minor | reverse complement strand
GGGGATGGAAAAAGATATTCCATGCAAATGGAAATAAAAAGAAAGCTGGAGTAGCAATTCTCATATCAGACAAAATAGACTTTAAAATAAAGACTATTACAAGAGACAAAGAAGGACACTACATCATGATCAAGGGGTCGATCCAAGAAGAAGATATAACAATTGTAAATATTTATGCACCCAACACAGGAGCACCTCAGTACATAAGGCAACTACTAACAGCCATAAAAAGGGAAATTGACAGTAACACATTCATAGTAGGGGACTTTAACACCCCACTTTCACCAATGGACAGATCATCCACAACGAAACTAAATAAGGAAACACAAGCTTTAAATGATACATTAAACAAGATGGACTTAATTGATATTTATAGGACATTCCACCCAAAAACAGCAGAATACACATCTAGAACTTGCATCTATTGACACTAGTTCTGCCTCCTGAATATCATAGAGTGTCTACTCCCTGCTCACATCCAGCTCTTCTGGTTTGTTACTACAAGATGACTTTCTAACCCATCTCCTACAATCTTTAGGACATCACGGACATTTTTGACTGGTGCTTTGCTGACAGGATCCCGTGTTTGCATTACCAGTAGTTGCAGGTGTGTTAACCATGATCCTTTAGGCCTAATGAAAAATCTGGCTCCACCTCTTCCTTGTGAAGCTACAGGTGAGGTATAGATTTCTGCCTGAGACCTAGGAAGCTCTGTGCCCCATGAAGTGTCATCTAGAAAGAAGCAGAAGGTACGGTCATCCAGCAGGGATGCTTTCCCCTCCCCTGAGTTCTATCACAAAAGTGATCTTGGACTTCATGCTGAGAAGAGGACAGGTGTCAAAAGGGAGTGGCAGTTCTGAGTCCACTTTCAGCCCAAAGCAGAGTCTGTTCCCACAGAATCTGCTCCCACCCAGGCCTTGGGAGGGCAGACCGATTGTGACAGTAGATGTGATGGCTTCTTTGTAATTAGTGTCCATAAAGAAATATCAAGAAATTTAATATCCTTTTTAAATTAAAAAATTTTTTTAATTAGGGAGAATGCCACAGATTACTACTTAAGTGTATCATGAAGTTTAGGTTCTTGGTGCTTGTTTTTACAATCAAATTGAATTCAAATCTTTCAGGATAAAAAGTGGGTTTAAACCACTATTATTGTGTGTGAGTTTAACACATTCAAAGTTTTTTCACCACAAAGTTGTGAGCACCTATGATAAATTAACCTTTTTAATTGCAGTTCCTTTCAGGTCAGGATATTGACACTCTTGAAAATAAAAACACATCTGTATGTCCAAAACCCACTCTTTTTTTCATTTCTTAATGCTTCAACTTAGATTTCATCACTCACCCTTAGAATCCACTGTTTAGTCCAGTGATCAAATAGAAAATTTTCTTGTCTAGGGAAAGCTTTTTATTGCAAATAAAATTTTTAATGAAAAAATTAAATAAAACAAGTTCAAAAGTTCATGCCAGGCACTAATTAGAGCATCCAGGTTTCGTGGACACAGTAATATGCCCTGATTATCCAGACAAGTAACTGAAGAAGTGATAAATTTTGTGGTGATGAATCCAATTCAAAGTATCAAGAGATGCTAAGACATTTCAGTACCCTTTCAACTCCCATTGTTTCCATTCCTATCAACATCCAAGACTGAAATTCTGTCTACACGATACCCAAAACATTCAGTTAATTCAGTTCATTCAACCCAATTAATTCAATATGAAAAAAAAAATCACCAATGCATTGACAAGCTAGTTTTTCCAAAAAAGTTGATCCAAACAGTCCCAGTCTAAGAAGCTTTTATAGAGACCATCTAAAAAGCCAGGGCTTCCATCTCAACTCATTATTTCCTCAATAAATCATTGTACTGCCTTCTTCCACATAAAAAATCACCTTCAAGATCCTATAGTGCCTCTCTTACCCCAGTGCAATGAGCCTTTTCTATGTCATCAAATCCAAAATTTCTAAAATCTCATTGTCTCTAGCCTAGCGAATTAAAAGAGTGCTGGTGACTCCACTAAACAGGTTAGAGATTCAGTCATCCTCTGAAAAGCCTCCTAATTTACATCTTTCCAACCTCCCGCCACAGAGGAAGTGACCACCGAGGTCCCCAGTGACCTTTCTCTGTGTGATAGATGGAGCCTCAGGTGAACCCCAATAATTCTTTCTTTCTGTTTATGCCCTTGCATAATCTCCTCCTCTTGCGTGTTTGGACTGAAGCATATGTTCTAAAATTAGATTGGGGTAATATTTGCACAGCTCTGTGAATACACTAAAACTCACTGAATTGTACACTTTAGATGGGTGAATGGTATGCCATGGGAATTATATCTCAATAAAGCTGTTTTTTAGAAAGTATCATATACTATGACCAAGGGGGGTTTATGCCAGGAATGCAAAGCTAGTTAACATATAAACATTCAGTCTTTTCTTGTTTTTCTTTCCTGCTAAAATTAATACTGCAATGAATAGAGATGTTATCATATTTTTAGGGAATTTTTTAGATAATACATCACTCCCTTTTTTAAATTTAAAATCAAACAGGAATACAATACAGGAAACAGACAGATGGAAATTTGAATATGAGCTTTATCCCTCATAAATCCAGTTGAAGAGCATGGCTTTAAATAGGGCAACTAAATGGGCTTTCTAATCCTTGCTTCCCAAATTAGGTACCCTCACAGCTGGACAATCTGGGCTCCCATGGGACCAGGACTGAATTAAGTGACAGAGAGCAGACAATGCCTGTGTCCTGCAGGAAGGCTGGCTCTCTCATCCCCACCTCTACATGCCTCAAGAGAGAGAAAAGGGCTGAACTCAAGTGCTCCCACATCACGAGAGAAAATTTAGTCCCTCCAAATGTGTGCACAAGGAATGGAGATAGACACTGCAAATTAAAGGAATTTTGCAGAGTTACTTACACTAGACATATGAAAGTCATAATTAAAACTTTCTATGTTTGTGGAATGAATAAATGATTAAGAATGATTGCATTTAACATTATAGTACTGAATCGTTTTTATCCCACCTGGAATAATATATTTTTAAGTACCCTCCATTTTTGTATACTGGGGGAGGGGCAGCTTGGAGGTTATTAAGACACTGTAGTAAAACCCTGCCCCAACCCAGTACTCCTAAGGGATTGTCACCTGTTTCCCAGGGTGGGTGGTATCAAATAGGATCACAGAGATTGGCCAAGTTCTGCCTCATTACTCATCTACTCATATGGAAGGATGCACATTGAATTACTTATTTAAAGGTACATAATCTTTGCTACAGGATCCTATGAGAATTAATTCAACCCTCATCATATCAGTTTTTCATCAGTGGTAGAAAGAAACGTACCTGGACTGGAATTCTGTTGCTACCATATCCTGGGTACACTTTAAGAAGTTCCACTTCTTCATCCATAAAGATAGTAATGGTATCTTTTTTATTGGGTAATTGCAAGACTTGGAGATTATACATATAAGGAACCAAGCACAGTGATTGGCCCATAATATGCATTCAATACAGTTTAGCTGATAATAATATCACAAGTACCAGCATGCCCATAAAGATAACTTAACCCAAGATTCACAGGACATATATGGAACTTCTCTGAGAAAAGTGTTACATCAATGGTAGGTATTTCATATAATATTATTATACATAGATCATCAAAGATGCTGCCTCTTACTGGAAGCAAAGACAATTAATTAGCTATAGATGATTTAAGTAAGATTTGCTGTGGTAGTGAAAAAAATGTTCATATCAGGACATAAACAGAATAATGTATATCCCAGACTTATGGGATAGCCTGCAATAGTGAATGTGTCTAACCTTGTTTACCCTGAATGCTTGGAAAAGTTAAAAAAAAAAAAACACCTGAGGGTCCCTCATGAGTGGTCCAGGGAGCAGTAACAGAAGGGCACAAAAAAGAGAATTGGTCGTGTAATTGCATTCTGTCAAACAGCTAGATAAGCAGTCTGCAGTTTTGCATTAGAATACATTTGGTTATCCCATTGACAATTGGCTGGTAATCCTATAAATATTTATTCCTGAACTAAAGAAAGCAGCATAAGCTTTTACCCTCTGCGCAAGGTCTGTAACCTGCACGGTGCCAGTGAAGTATGAAACCCTGATGATTTGGTTACTTCTTAATATGTTAAAGGCTGGCCTGCGCTTGGTACATGTGAACAGTCTGAATGCAGTCGTCAGGGGCACGCTCCTGGAGGGCAATCGTGAGCATATGCTTCAGTGGGTGAGCTCTCAGATCCACAGCTGCTCTCCAACCCGACCCGAAGCAGGACAGTGTGGAACCCGCGGGTTAGCAGATTTAACTTCATTGGTTGGGAATAAGGATTAACCCTTTATGAAGAGACCGAACATAAGAACAAAAAGAGAAAGGGGGGGGGTACATTTTTAAATGATTCTGTATCTGTATACATTACATAATGTTATTCCTCCACTGTGCCTTGAAGGAGATAAACTAATTCTTTCTTTGAAAAGCATGGCACCACTTAAGCAATGAATATACTCCATTTCCAATTCTATGTGCTATATGTGTTGAACAAACAAAAACCAAAAATATACCACTTTTGCAGATCTTTTCATATCCTGTCTACTCCCAAAAAGATTTAGGCTGCTAATAATAAAAGCACAAAACTAAAAAGACCAAAAACAGCTATTGATAAAACAAAGAAAACAATCAAAAATCAGAGAGGGAGATCAAAATCTTCTGGCTGAGAAAATCTGCAATAACTAAACGTGATGATTATGAACTTCCTTGTCAACCAGCACAAAGAGGAAAACAATAAATAAATACTGCCATCCTCTTGTTTTAAAAAGTTATGATACCTTCTCAAAACTGCACATCAATACACCATTTATTTTTCTTGCTGTGTTGGTATGATAATGAGTGAGTAACAATAGGCAGTGAGCAATGGGCTCCTTGTCTGCAGGTGTGTGTGTGTGTGTGTGTGTGTGTGTGTGTGTGTGTGTGAATAGTCCATGAACATTTTTATTAACAGTTAAAGTGGAAGCTCAGAGGCTACTTATGAATTCAAAGATTAGGACCTTTAATACAGGAATTCTAAAAGGGAAATAATTCTCTCAAACATGTGCTCTACGTCTGGTACATTTCCAAGCACTGGGGATACACAAAGAATAGGAGGGCATGGTCCTGTTATTGCTACACTTGAGAAAGACATAGTTTTGAACAAGTAATTGCATCTCTGATCAGTGTTACCTAAAGTAATAGGTGCATACTCTTCCTGCCACCAATAGCAAGGAGATTCTTTTCATCCTTGGTTGACCAGAGCACTTATCTCTGCTAAGTGGGTAGGTTCTGGAGTCAGAATATCTGGGTTTGGATTCTAGGCAGTGATTGGTCTAGATGACCAATGATGAGGTCTATGACCTCAGCCAAGTTACTTACCCTCACTGTGCTCCAAGTTCTTCATCTTTAAAGTGGGGACAACAGTAGTACCTACCTCTCGAATGTCACTGTGAGGATTAAATGGGTCTTCTTCTCATGGCAGTCACAGGGTTCCAAGAGCATGCTAGCGAAAACTGCAAGGTCTCTTGAGTCCTAGTTTTGGATTTATTAGCTCAAACCTCACTTCTAAAGTATTCCACTGGTCAAAGGGAGTCACAAAACCAACCCAGATTCAAGGGATGGGGAAATAGGTTCCACCTCTTAATGGAAGAGTTGCAAAATAATGTGGCCAGTGTTACAATCTTCCACATGGCAGTGGGGATGAAAAGGCCACTAAAAGTGTAGGACGAATAGATCTTAATGCTTGTTTGGACACGGGGAAGAAAGAGGAAAGAAAGGAACCAATAATGACACCACATTTTCTGTCCTGAGCAAGTAGGTGGATATTTTTGCAAATCACTTGGTACTGAATTGATAATCAGGCCACATTTTAAACTACAGTTTTATATTGTGTTATTATGTAGGGTCTTTCAAAGGTACTTGCCAACAACTCCTTTGAAAATCAAAATTCTCGATGCTATTTAAATATTGTTGAATTTGCCTTGACTCTATACCTGCAGGGCTTAAAAAAAAAAAAATTCTTCAGTGTGTAGACTAAGATATATTATTTGTACTTGGTCCATTAGAACAAATTCCATATACACTCTGATTTATACCAGTTATTTTGTTGTTGTTTATGAGCAAAACATGAATATCTGACTTTCTAGAAAATGGATACAACGATGCTACTTCCAAATGAAAGAGTCTTGGTACTATCCATATATCCCTAGTTCCCTAGCTGTTACAGTGGAAAATGTGTTGACACTTTCCTTTAATAGAGGACTCCTAACAGTGTAAATGGCTGTTCCTCATGGTAAGAATTAGCCCATTTTAAGGAGCTGTTTTGACTTTCACTCATTATAAAGATGAAGACTTCTCTATGAGAAAACTATTGTCCTTATTCATAATACAAATTCCAGAAAAGTTAACAGCATTACTTCATCAAAAGGGCTTGAAAGTAAATATTGTTGATTATACCTACCTTTGTATATGAAAATTTGGTGCTTTACTGTGAATACTTCTAAATATCTCTCCTTGTCATCCCTTCCCTTTCTGCACAGCCACTGCCTTAATTTAGACTCAACAGTTCCTTAACGAGTCTTCCTGCCTGAAGTCTCTTTGGGCTATTCTCTACGTGTTTCTAAAATGCAACTCTAATCATTAACTTCTCTACTTAAAAAAAGTTAATGTCTCTACGTTGCCCCCAGAGTCCATTCCAAGCCAATATTTTCAATGGATTTCAGAATAAACAAGTTACTCTAAACTATCCTCAAACTCTTGAAGGAAGGATAGATACATTTGCAAGGAAACTGAGTTGTTATTCCAAAGGGCAGACTACTCATTTTCTTGGCTATAATTCAATCATTATGTTCGACAATTATTTGAATGGAAATATTGGATATAAGTTGTGTCTAGTGCTTTAAATTTCAAAATATTGTTGGTTATTTCGATTTTTCCAAGCTTATTTCATTCCACATGTAAGTGGTGGGGTACAATATAAGTGATGTTACCACGTGATTAGTGCCTTTTGATTTTTGAATTTTTTAGTTGTTTGGGATCATCTTCTAAAATTTCAGTTCTCTTAGGTTAATTAAAAGCACACATCGGGACTTCCCTGGCACTCTGCGCTTCCACTGCAGGGGGCCTGGGCTCAATTCCTGGTCGGGGAACTAAGATGCCACATGCCACATGGCGCAGCCGAAAAAAGAAATAAAAGTACACATTTACAGAGTACTGGTTTGTGCCAGAAATGGAAATAAAAAACATGGTCCTTGTTCTCAAGGACCTCACGGCCTTTTAGGTAGCCTTTTAGACAAACTTTTAATAGGGAAGAGTAGCTTAGTGTGGCACATGAGAACTGGGTATTGTGGGAGAGTGGAATGAAGAAAGGATCTATGAAATCTAATGAAATCAGGGTAAGTTTCACAGATAAGCTAGCATTTGAAATAAGTCTTGAATAGGAATTTACAGGTTGAAAAGTTAGGGAATAGTATTCCAGTTAGAGGGAATGACATAAACACTTTTATGAAAACATGAAACAGCGTGGTTCAGGGAAGCATAATGATTTATCTGAGCTTAAGATTCAATAGGAAAAAAATGGTAGAAGGTAAGGAACTCAAAGGTGCTGGGCTAAGTGTTCTACATATGCCCAAGGTGGTACACAAACAACACAGTATCAGGATGAACAGCATGCAATTGACACCTTTGTAGATCAAGAGTTGAATACATTGTAAATCAACTATAGTTCAATAAAAATTTTCTTTAGAGTCAAACACAAGTATCCCCTGCTTTTCGAAGGTTTGCTCTATGCCACTTCACTGTTTCAAAAGACCTACATTAGGTTTCACTAATTAAAAGGAATCCAAGGAGGATTTTTGCTTTTTCTAAAAATGGTGAAAATCGAAAATAGCTTTTGTTTTGCAGCAAGCTGTCATAGAGGCAGTGGCACCGTCAAGCTCCTTCCCCAGGAACCACATTCAGCATCTCAGCAGCCAGCAGCCAGAGCTTTGAAATGTGTCTGTGAGCATCAGTGCTTTATCGCAATTTATTTTGTGCCCCCGTTATCAAGATGTGCCCTAAGGTCATTGCTTCTCCACTTTATGCCTTTTCAGCTTACGAAGGGCTTCCTAGGCATGCTCTCCTTTCAGGTAGCAGAGCAACCTGTATTGGAATTTCAGAGATTCAGACTTCTAAAACTCATCTGTGGAGCCTTCAGCTTTGGCATTTTGAAGTGAGTTTGTCTAACTTGACACATTTGCTTGTGAGAAAAAGAGGCCTCCTTAAAGTTTTTCAGATAAGGTTGGTTGACTGAGGAGGAACAAGAGTAGCTCTCCCAGGAGTCCAAAGGAGAACTGGGCTCAGCTGAACACCATGGAAAATAAATAGACGTGACCCCGACTCTGCCCCGGCCATGGCATCGCCGTCCTTCCAGCTGACCCATCCCACTTTTTCTCCTGTGGCCATTGACTTCCTTGGCTTACTCATAGTTTCCACTCCTTCATGCCTGCAACTTACTACAGACATGGCACCCCCAGCCCTCCTCCAAATCACAGCCCTCTGGCCTCAGCTCTTTCCAGTGACTGAGAATGTGCACATGTTTTGAAGTTCTAAGAGGATGAATCTCATTGGCTCAGCCCCTCTTTCGGTGCTAGGCTGTAGGTCACAAGCCAGTGTATAGGCTGGCTCTCTGTCTCTCCTTGGGGCCACTCCCCACCTGCAGGTTATCTGTGACGATGGGAATAGCGTGGCAGTTAGTGGCAGCCAGTGTGGGTGCAGCTGCTCATTTCCCTGGTCAAGTTGGGTGAGTCCTGGCAGCCGGTTCCAGAGGTCTGAGAGGACCTAACCTCTATCTTTTCATTTTCAGCTCTAGGAATATCTAACCAATGTGTCCTCAATATCATTACCCAGAATATCCATAATCCTCATCTCACCTGACGTTTTTGGGGTTCAATAATTCCTATCCTTGCTGGAGTTTGAGCCTGAGGGAAGGAAAATATCACCAATTAAGTAGCAACAGCATGATGCCCTGTTTGAGTAACTAAATCCTTTTAAGTATATAAGCAATAGTTGAGAGTCATTCCTTTTACCTACGATTTTAGACATACTTGAATATCTACTTTTTTATTTTTAAAACAGAGAGTCTCTCTTATAAGTCCAATAGCTACCAGGAAAACAAGTGAGCTGCAGGGCTGTCAGTAGCTTTGCTCTTTTTCTCTTATCATCTCTTATGGGGTATTCTTTTTTGCCACCATCAGTAGCCTTTGCGCACGTAGAATATTATTTCTCTGCAGGAAGTAAGGTGGCTTGACTGGCAAGAAATGGCCTCATAATGAAGTGATTATTTTTAACATGTGTAGATTCTAGTCTGGCTCCAATAAATATCAAATAGAGCATGAGACAAATGTCATAGAAGATTCCTTTTTCACTTCCGATGTGGTATATAAGTACAAGAAAAATCCATTCAACTGTCACTGATAAATGCTCTTAATAAATAAAATGTCATCAGGCAAAAACGGAACTCAGTAACAGTACTTAGAAAATAGTCCTCAAACCTGAAGCTACTCTCAGGAAAATCTATAGCTCCATCCCCCGACAAATATACCTAAAATATGGGGCTTACATCTCTGAAAGTGTTTCTTGAGGTGAGTGAAGTGTCAGGAAAGGAAACTGAAAGTTGGTAAAGCAGGAGAACTGGAGGTCTCTTCAGTGTCAACCCTCCCCTCAGCCTCATTTTTCTTTCTTCTTCATCTTCTATAGTTGTTATTTATCTGGGGGAGAGTTGTCAGTAACGTGAGACTTCCTGACAGTTGCCTGCATCCCTAAGATGCCATAATAATTTTTCTTTCCAGCATTAAGAAAACTCTAACTCTGTGGAAATGCAGAGTAGGTCCCCAACAGAGGGACTGTGGGGACAGAGACAGTGACAGGAAGTGAGACCTCGAGAACACAGCACTTGGCTGCGGCCAGCAGTCTCACTGGCTCTTGGCTCCTGCTTCCTCTTTTACTGTCTTTTTTCCTTCATTCATTCAAGTAGTTATCCATCCATCCATCCGTCTATCCATCCATCCATCTTTCCATCCATCAATCCCCTTCAGCCCTCATTGTGTACCTTCTGCGTGTATATCACGGTGCAGGTGACCAGAATTTGCCTCTGTATCAAAATTTCAGGAGAGCAAGGTCCAGGAATTTGTGTATTTAACAAACTCGAAAGGTGATTCTGATTCTCAGACTTGTATGAGTACCACTTACTTATAGGCTACAAATATGTATAACCTGGATTCCTGTCACCAAGGCGGTCACCCTTTTGCTTTACCTTGTTCACTATTCAAATCTCATCCCTATTTTTTCCCTCCCTCATAAGTGTAAAATCAAACAAAAACAAGAGCTAATACTTCTAAGGTTTGTTGTAAACAATTATAATTGAAATAAGTGCTAGCATTCAGTTAGAGGTTAGCAGAAAGAAAGATGTAACTTTTCCCACCATGTTTATGGACCGCCTGAACTCCATCCACAAATCCCTTGGGTGTCTGTGGACCTCATGTTTAACAGAGATTTGAAAGCAGCGTTATGTGGTGGAAAAAGTCCCCACCCATTTTAGAACCAGGTGGCCTTAAGTTCGGATCTCAGCTCCAGAATTCACTAGCTGTAGAACCTTCAGCTAGAAGTGCCTGAACTTCTCTAAGTCTTTGTTTTTTCAGCTCTAAAATGAAATTAAAAGGGAATTAAAAACTTAATATTTTCACATCTTTGTAATTTAATTAGATGGCACACATAGTAGCCTGGAACACTGTGAATATTTAAAAATATGTTTGGTGTATATTCATCACTCCACCCCATGTTAATATTGGTCACCTAAAACATCCTTAGGCCCAGAAAATCAATATTAATGAGCTCACTTTAACCACATCAGCAAGTCTTGTTTTGGGTTGAAATTAATATTTATTTTTTGCATTTTTAAATATATATACATATACATATATATATATATATATATGTATATATATATCAGTGTGTGCATGTGTATGTGTATAAATGACCCTAACCTTGAAATTTATGGTTCCTTAGAAATCCACCAAATATCCAGACCCCAGCCTAGCCTCCAACTCTTTCAAAAAGTGTGTTGGTTTGGCCAACATGCACATGACTGTCTTTAGTTCTCCACCTTTGGTTTGAGGCTCACCAAATTAGATGTCCCTAGTGATTTTAAAGTCATCAATGGACGACAGATACTGCCCCCAGTCTCTGGACAAAGCTGCTCGATTTGACCCGATGATTATCCTGCACAAATACACACGTGATGCGTGGCACTTATCCAATAGCAGACAGCCAATCTGAATTTCTTACATGGAGGCCAATGATGACTAAATGTATCCAGAGATCTCGATTTGCAGAGAACATTTTCACTTAGCACTTAGATCTCAAAGGCTGAGCTGAGCCAGGGGCCCCAGTCTCAGCCTATCTTGTGCTGTGAAGAGGAACAAGTGTGTTCAGGTTACTGAGCACTGTGGGATTTAATTTAGTAGAAAAGAAGCAGAATTATTAAGATGAAAGAACTCTAGTTCTTACTTCACTACACACACGCGCTCACACACACACACACACACACACACACACACTCACACATGCATTGAACCCAACAGGAATTTAAAGGCATCATTGGACAGGCTGTCATTCTGGAAACAGCCCTTTAGCAAGGTGTGACTTCCCCCAACAGGCTGGTCCTCCCAGCAAAGGAAGAGTTTATTCATAAGGTCACTCGGGGTCATTTAAAGAGAGAATAGCTGCTCTCCAATGCAGTTTGTTTACAGACTGAAAGCTCCACTGGGATGTAACAGGAGTTGGATGACAATATCTTCTACTTATTGTTTCTTCTGGATTTTTCATTGGGCTTGCTCTTTACTTATTCTATGGAAAAGGCAGAACATTTTGTTTCAAAGAAGGATCCTTCCTCAGGAGGCTTTTTCTCACTGTTCTTTATCAAAAATCACTTTTATAGTTAAGCAACAGCATGGAAAATGGATTTGCCAGGCCTAAAACTTAAAAAAATGAGCCTTCTGGTCTACCCAAAGTTCAGTTTACAAATCACAAATGGTGAAATCAGTATAACACACTCCTTGGTCACAGGTAAATTGAGTAACAGACACTTTTAGGAAGTTTGTAGCTGTGTAAGTTAAGTGAATGGTTCTATCAAGATCTGGCAGATCTTGGAAGGGTGTCCAGTGTGGGCCACTCTTCTGGTCCTCCTATTGGTTGCTGGATAATAAATGGAACTATGGCTCTTAAAAAAAAAAAAAAAAAAAAAAAACCTGGCAGATCTTGACCAGTTAAAACAGTCTTGGGAAAAATGGGTCATCCTCTTTAACCTTGTATTGAAGAATCCAACATGAGTGCTGTTCTGTTAGTCACCTATGTCTCCTTCACTCTCATTGCCTCGTTTCTTCTAATGCCTGGCAGAGTGTCTGACATATGGTGAGCTTTCAATAAATATCGGTTGAATTAATAAATGAACAAAGGAATGAATGAAAAAAGATGTAAATGACTAACAGTGTTTCAAGAAGTCAAAGAAGCCGTAGCGTTGTTACATGTTGAATTTTGGCCTCTACAGCTTCACGCCATGAAGTCCTAACCTCCAGTACTTCAGAAGGTTGACCTTATTTGGAAATAGGGTCATGCAGATATAATTAGTTAACATAAGGTCAGACAGGAGTAGCATGGGCCCCTGATACCATATGATTGGGGTTATTATAAACAGGTGGACTCTGGAGGCAGCCCTGTACACTGGAAGAACATGTGAAGGATGGACTTATGTTGCCATTAGCCATGGACCGATCAGAAGGGAGGAGACAGGCCTGGAACACATCCTTCTCTGGTGTCTTCAGAGGGAGCCTGACCCCGCAGACACCTTTATCTCAGACTTCTAGCTTCCGGAACTGTGAGACAATGAGTTTCTGTTGTTTCAGCCGTTCAGTTTGTGGTGCTTTGTGACAGCCGCCCTAGAATGCTAATACACATAGCAATTGAGAATTTAGAAGTAGGAAGAGTGCCAAAAATGTTGAAAGGAGACATCAAGAAAATATATCTACTAGAGGGCGTGGCCCAGCCACTAACTGGGATGCAAGAACGGGGCTCTAATGAAGACTAACCAAGGCAGCTGCCAAAAGAGCTGGAGATGCGATAGCACGTCAGGGCCTGGTGAGCAGAACTGCTTCGAGGTTGGAATATGGGCTGGTTAAGTGCTGCTCTCCTCAGGTTTAAATGGATGTGGGGACCGGGAAGGGAGCAGAACTGCATGTGGAGGTCTGGGGGGAAGAAGGCAGTGAGGAGGAGGAATGCAAAGCCTACTACCGGTAGATCCAAAAGAACGGCAGTCTGTTTGGGGCTTATTTCCTACATAAAGTTAGGTTGCTATTCTGTACACATAACTAGACTATTATTTGGTCTATGCCAGTAATTGATTCTGACGATTACACATCTGCACGTAGGAGGGAGTTTATGTGAGGGCCTCTTCTAGGCACTACTTGTAACCAGGGCCGTGGATTGAGACCAAACTTTGATCAACAGAGAAGCCTACCACCCTACCACTTAACTATTGTGATGGAAGTCCATTTTAGTACTGAATTCTATTATAAAATCAGGTCTGTTCCTAAAAGAATTCCCAGTAAACTGAACTGGAAATCAAGACATAGGTCAAAAGACATGCAGTGCTGGGCCGTTCTGGGTTTTTCTCCAGCATCAGTTAACTCTGGAGAATTTCAGGAACACGGTACTATCTTTCAGAAATCACCAGAACAATATCTTGCTTATTTCCCATTGTCTACATTAAACCAAGCAGTCATTAGACAGGGGCCATTGCCTGGCCTCTGAAGGATGGAGGAAATGGGATGGGTAGCAAGCAAAGGGGGCACATGGATTACCTTTCCAAAATCATGACTAGGACTTCCCCACAATGCATATTACTCTTTTACTATTTTATAAATCTAGCAGTTTAGTTTATTAAACTTTTTTGCAAAAAGGATAGATTTTCTTTTTGTTAACTTGTACACCTATGCCTTTGTGAACATATATAATTTATGGATTTTTTTATTGTCTTATATTTCAAATTAACAGAAAGTAATATAACAGAGACCTTTGTACCCAAACTGAACAAGTATTAACATTTTACCATTTTTTGTTTCGGGTATTTTAAAATAAAACTTTGCAGATATCACCAAAGCACCTTTTTCTCCCACTTTCTCCATCAGTAGCCATTGTCCTAAGGTGGATGAGTAATCTTCCTCTCATAGTTTTTATCTAGTTAATGAATAAAGAACTGCAATGTAAAGATTATAGATTTTTTAAATTTCTTGTTTTGTGCCTTCAATTCACCACGCTTTTCCCTTGCTTCTCCTTTCCTGCTTTTTTGTGAGATTCATCAATTTTCTTTATTCTCCTCACTTCCCTTCTGCTAGTTAAGGAGATATGTATCTTTTTCTGGTCTTTCAGTAGTTACCCTTAAAGATTCACATATGTACTTGATTTAAAAATCTAAGTTTATGTTTTTACCTTCCTTTTGAACACAATAAGGACATAAAGTCCTTGACACTTTAATTCCAGACATCCCCCTCTCATTTTCCATGTAATTTTGTCTAGTGTTTTAGGTCCACCTTATTTATAAAGATCCCAACTTAGTGACTGATATTTTTATAGCAGCTGCTTATGTTTTTCTTTTTCCGAAGTTTTCCCGTGAGATAAACGATGCTTATGTTGATATGTGCACCTGCTTGTCAATTTCCTTGATCACTACTGCTGCTTGCATATAACCCCCTTTTGTTCTAGGTTCAGTTACCCTTGAAGTAGACAAAGTATATGCCTTAGCGGTTCTTTCATAGAGCTCGTGAACAGTAAACTCTGGTTTCATTGGTCTGAATGTCTTTCAGCTACATTCTATAATAGTAGTTTAGCTCAACAGTTACCCTAAGTCGACAGTTATTTCCCTCAGCATACCATCGTCTGTTGTCTCTTGTAACTGTCGGATGTTATTAATCACACTGGTTTGATAAGTATTCCCAGAAACGTGTATGTGCAAAGGAAATACCTGGCCTGAGATTTTCATGGGGAAACAATTTTATAGGTAATTAAGTAGTTCCAACTACTACTATATTAAAGTCTTTTCAAAATAATTCAGATTCAATTTTTTAAAAATGCTTTCAATGCCTATTGAAGGTTAGAGGCTTTCCCGTTTCACTGTATCTCACAATCTTAGCAAATTTTAATAGCTCCGAATTTTAAAGATGAAGAAACTGAAGCCTGGAGTGGCCAAATATTTACTCTTGATCACACAGTTCAAGGATGGAAAGCCCCAACCTGCCCTGAGGGCGGGGGAAGAGACTTCGCTTTAGAAGAGTCAGCTGCTTACTTGAGTAATTATGTTTGTGAGTTTCAGATTCAGGGGAGGTTCCCACAGTCACATGCTGAGAAATTGAAAAATGGAAAACTGGAAAAATAAATGACCTTTGAAAAACAGAAGCGCCTTTACGCCAGAGAAAAATGTAATTCGGTTTTCAGGCACATTTCTCTTCTTTTATGATTTGAGGATATCACCAGGCAGGCCAGCAAGTCTAATGGGAGATATTTGGTGGAGTAGGTCATTTCTGGAATAAAAGTGGTTCTTTTTTTTATTTATAGCATGCGAACATGGGAATTAGGGGGACTGGGTTTCAGTCTGGACCCTGAATCCAATTTGCTGTGAGAACACACACACAAGTCATTCCGTTTTTTCGCTTAGGAAATGTGAAATCTGAAGGAGATATCTGTCTTTTAATATGTGAGCTAAATGCATTTCTGTTTATTGGACAAACTTTGATGTTTTTATTTTATGTTTTTATTTACCGTACTGTGTGTATATGCATGTAGATAGGTGTGTATGTGTCTAGTTAGGTAGGTATGCATTTTTGCTTTCTTTTTTCTCTTCTCCTGACTCTTGTTAACTTGATAGTTTTAAATACTCCTGGTTCTACTTATGTATGTATCTATATGTTTATTTGCTGCTCACTTGGAAGGTGCATATATGTTTTCTCCCATTAAAGATTATCCTTAGTTTCTTCTTTACATTTTTAATTAAACTTTTAAATTTTAAGGTAAGTGTAGACTTACATACAGTCATAAGAAATTATAAAGAAAGAGCCTGTATACCTTTAGCTAGTTTCCCCCAATGGGAACTATATCTTGCACAACAATATTCTCACAACCAGGATATCGATATCGTTACAGTCAAATACAGAGAATTTTCGTCGCCGCAAGCATCCCTCCTATTGCTCTTTTATTTTTTTTTTATTTTTATTTTTTGGTGGGGGTACGTGGGCCTCTCACTGCTGTGGCCTCTCCCGTTGCGGAACACAGGCTCTGAACGCGCAGGCCCAGCGGCCATGGCTCACGGGACCAGCCGCTCCGTGGCATGTGGGATCTTCCCGGACCGGGGCACGAACCCGCGTCCCCTGCATTGGCAGGCAGACTCAACCACTGCGCCACCAGGGAAGCCCTGTTGCTCTTTTCTAACGTTCACCCACTTCTCTCCCTCCCTGCCTCTCTTCTCCACCTCAGTACCTGATCTCTGGCAATCACTAACCTCGTCTCCATTTTTACAATATTGTTATTTCAAAACTGTTATATAAATGAACTCATAAATTATGTAAAGGTTTGGGACTGGCTTTTTCTCACTGAGCTTAATTCCCTGTAGACCTATCCAAGTAGCTGCACATATCAATTATTCCTTTCCATTGCTGTCGTAGTAGTATTCCTTGCTAAGGATATATCACAATTTGTTTAATCATTTGCCTGTGGAAAGATATCCAGATTGTTTGCAGCTTTTGGCTGTTACAAAGAAAGCTGTTGTGCATACTAGTGTACAGGTTTTTGTGTGCCCATAGTTTTCATTTCTCTGGGATAAATGCTCAAGAGTGTAATTGCTGGGTTGCATGGTAGTTGTATATATAGTTTTTAATGAAACTACCAAATTGTTTTCCAGAGTGGCTGTACCATTGTACATTCCTACTGGCAATGTATGCCTAATCTAGTTTCTCTGCATCCTCACCAGAATTCAGTGTTGTCACTGTTTTTGACT
>RJWK010047936.1:0-17116 GCA_004363435.1 Platanista minor | reverse complement strand
AATATGATATGTTTGTTGTAGAAAATTTAGAAATACACACTTCTTCCTTCCCAAAGAAAGTGTTATCAAATAACTTTATCATCAGAGATCACCTCTATCAATATATTTCTATATCTATTTATAGCCTTTTATGTGGCACATTTTATTTTATTCTGTTGCATCCCAATTTATTTTATTTCACTTTATGTATGAAAGCATGTGTGGAGATTCCATTGTGCCATGCACTGTTCTACATGCTTTATAAATATTAGTTCAGTAATTCTCATAACAATCTTATGAAGTAGGTACTATTATTATAGTACCTACTACTGTCTTCTGGCACCAAGCCAACAGTGTCTCTTGACTTTCTGCCTGGCCCAGGGGTCTGAGCAAGCCACCGTGTGGGTTTGGGGAATGATCCAGAGGCAAATGTTGCTGCCACCCTCCCTGGATCCTGCATTCATCATTGTCACCACAGCAATGCCCAGCCTACCCCTTTCAGCTTCCCCTGTGTAGTGTTTTCAACAAACAAGCACTCTGGAGTACTTCTAATTGAACTGGAAGTCAGCAGGCACTCTATGAATTGTGTTGTGATATGAGTTGATGGCGAAAGGAGACGGGGACAGGGACCAAGGTCCTCAGCTTCTGAAGCTACTGCCAGATTCCCTGCTAGGTTTTAGCTCAGCCAGACTAGGATTCCTGGTGGGGAAACTTTAAAAAACAGTTTTCCCCTATAGTAGTATTTGGAAAAGGTCTAATTATTATTAGACCTTTTCCAAATACTACCCATCATTTAAATGAGAGAGGTTAAGTAATTTGTCTAGAGTTCCATATCTGATGAACGGTGGCGCTCACGTCCAAATTTACACAACCTGATTTGAGTCTCATTCTTAACCATTCTGCTCTACATATATACATATATGAGATACATATATATATATATATAATATATACATAGACTACAAAATTGGAATCATGTTATACATTCTTGTTATCTAATTTTGTATGTAACTATATGTCTTTAGCATGCATTCATATAAGAGTTCTTTTTCTTGATTATTCTAATCCTAATTACGTATGGAAATAAATATTTCAGCAAGAAATAGAACATGCCAGTAACAAGCAGCTAAAAAATCAGGTAGAAAAATGTACTCCCCAACACACACACACACACACACACACACACACACACACACACACACGAGAGAGAGAGAGAGAGAGAGAGAGAGAGAGAGAGAGAGAGAGAGAGAGAAAGAGAGAGAGAGAGAGAGAGGAAGAAACTAAGGGAAAAGGTACATATTTCTAGTCAAATATTGAATCATTTGACATATAGAGTTACCCTTGCACGGGTCACTTAGATAAGACTTGATATATTTAATTGGCTCTGCGTGTTTGATTAATTACATAGGGACAGAAATAATTCACGGTGATCTGTTAACTGCTATCGGCATTTGATGTGTATAAGAAGCTTTGGGGATTTAGGGATATGTAAGACAAGTCCGCAAAACTCTCTTGCTGACAGTCTAGTTGTAGAGGCAAGGTATATATGCATAGAAGAATGTTATGGACTGAATGTTTATGTCTCCCCCAAATTCACATGTTGAAGTCCTTACCCCCCAGTGTGATGGCATTTTTGATATGGTGCCTTTAAGAGGTAATTAGGGTTGGGTGAGGTTATGCAGGTAGGATCCTTATGGTGGGATTACTGCCCTTCTAAGAAGAGACACCAGAGAGTTTCCTTGCTCCCTCTCTCTCCACTGTGTCCTCAGAGAAGAGGTCAAGTGAGGACATAGAGAGATAGCGGCCATCTACAAGCCAAGAGGAGACCTCAGAATAAAACCTACCTTACCAGCACCTTGATCTTGGACTTCCCAGCCTCCAAAACTATGAGAAATAAATTTTTGTTATTTAAGCCACCGAGCTCATGGTATTTTGTTTTTGCAGCTTGAGCTGAATAATACAAGGAAGATAATTTTAAGAAGTAGATCAAGGCAGTAAGTGCTTAGCACTAAATGAAAACTATAATAAGTATTTTAGAGGAGGGAGGGGTCTGAGCATCTGTGGTGGTCAGATAAGGCTACCAGGACTTAGTGGGATGGGGGAGGAGGAAGAGGCTGAAGACTCACAAGCAAGAGTAAAAAATGATCATGCATCACCTGCATGGGTTGGATGGGGAGGGTGAGAAGGAGGGAGATGCAAGAGGGAGGAGATATGGGGATATATGTATACATATAGCTGATTCACTTTGTTATAAAGCAGAAACTAACACCATTGTAAAGCAATTATACTCCAATAAAGATGTTAAAAAAAAAAATGATCATGCAGATTCCAAACGTGCCAACTCACGATTCACATGAGGGGTCTGTTCGAACAGAGATTCTCCCAGGGCTCTGTGTTTGCCCTTCTCTTTGACCGTCTCCTCCCCATTTTCACCAGGTTACCATAATGCCTGCTCTGCCTCAGGACTCAGCTTAAATGTCTCATCCTTAGGAAAACTTTGTTGACTCCCAGGCTTGGTTATGGCCCTGGTTATAGAATTGCCTGATCTCTTTCAGGGCACCCTCCACAATGATATTTAAATTATTAATTTGTGTAAGTTTTTGTTGCTGCTTGTCTGCCCCACTGGACTGCAAGCTCTGTAAGCACCCAGTCTGGGTTGTTTTGCTCCTCATTATGGTCTCAAATCCTGGCACAGTCTGAGTAGGCATTTGGTGCTCACTAAATGTTTGTTGATTGACTAGATAGATGCCTGGCTATCACACCCCACAAAAGAGCTCTTCCTCGCTGTACATTAACATATTTTAAAGGCTGAGTCTCTGTTTAGGTCTGAGGTAAGGATCACATATATAGTCAGAAGAAATATGGTTTCTGAGGCCATGTTTTAAAAAGAAGCTGGGTGGCTCTGATCTGTCCCAGATCTCTTTAGAGCGCCAGTTTGTTTCTGATTTATAGAAATATGAGAGGATCGAAGCTCAGGGTCAGATAACAAAATAGACTGAGTGGAATTGATGGCCATATAGTAGCTAAAAGAGAGCTGGGTGTGGTTCAGATATTCAAACTTTTGAAGTTTGTGAACTTATAAGCTGAGAAGAGGGTTTTTAAAAAATTATTTAACAGGGCTTCCCTGGTGGCGCAGTGGTTGAGAGTCCGCCTGCTGATGCAGGGGACGCGGGTTCGTGCCCCGGTCCGGGAAGATCCCACATGCCGCGGAGTGGCAGGGCCTGTGAGCCATGGCCGCTGAGCCTGCGCTTCCGGAGCCTGTGCTCCGCAACGGGAGAGGCCACAACAGTGAGAGGCCCGAGTACCGCAAAAAAAAAAAAAAAAAAAAAATTATTTAACAAAAAATGTTAGGCTCTATTTAAAAATACAAACAGAACAGACTAAACTATAAACATTCTCACTAGAAGGCTTTCCAGGTACTAGAGGTACAGTAGGTTTAACTTATTTCCTTTCTGGGGCCTGAGCTCCTTAACTATTTAGGAAGAGAAGTGGGGGAGCTAATAGGGCAAGGACGCTTCCTCCTTTTCTTTTGGGTTCTCTGTGACAGTCCTTTGACTATACTTGGCTGCCCCAATTTCCAGCTTCCTGCAGTATCAGATGTTTGGGAGAAAAGGCAAGATCTGTTTTTAGAGACATCTGTTTGAGAGTCAGAAGCCCTCACTCTAATGTCTTTGAAATTAGCTGCTTCTGACTTATTTCAGGGCAAGTTTCCATCTTTCTGGGTAACCCTGGTGATAGCAACCCTACTCAGACACTCAAATCTCCTATTCCTCTCCCCCTGCTGCCCCCACAGAGCATATGGCTATCCATGGCCATTCCATCCAGACAGTGAAAAACGACAAGACTTGGCAAGATCAAAGCCACTTTTGCCTTTCAACATTTTGGGAACTGCAAGGCATGACATTAACAAGGCTTCCTAATCAAGGCCCTCTGTGTTGGAGCTAAACTGGCTCCTAATAAATAAAATGGTCAAACATCGTCAATGGTCAAATTATCAGAGACTCTGTATATTGACTAGTTAATAAAGTTTAAGAGACATTTTCTAATTAAGAAATCTTTTTCAACATCTGCTTCACACTCAAAATGACAATCTGGCTGGTGAACTGTCGATATGTTTTTACAAGAAATATGCCATGAACAAATATGACTCAAAGCCATCTCACATGTCTAAAAGTTGGAATGCTTCCCTTTTCTATTGGTCACTTATTCTATCTGAAATTTAACTGCCAGAAAGTAATATTTTAAAAAGCCTACAAACAACCAAATAGATTTCTCTATATTGATGTATTAAGTTCAAGCACTTTTTTTTTTTTTTTTTTGCGGTATGCGGGCCTCTCACTGCTGTGGCCTCTCCCCTTGCGGAGCACAGGCTCCGGACGCGCAGGCTCAGCGGCCATGGCTCACGGGCCCAGCCGCTCCACGGCATGTGGGATCTTCCCGGACCGGGGCGCGAACCCGTGTCCCCTGCATCGGCAGGCGGACTCTCAACCATTGCGCCACCAGGAAAGCCCCAAGTACTTTTTTATATAGTCTCTCTGACCTTCATTTTGTGCCTGTATATTCTTGCAGGATACACAGTTTTAACAAGCCTAGTAGTGTAGTTTCCCAGTTCGTAATATATTAGAAACAATATATCAGAAAGGGCACACCCATTAGAATGAGCAAGAGTCACAAAAATAATCGTATTGTGATGGGGGATGCAGAGAAAAGTGAAAAGGCAGATCCAAGAACTACAAATAAGCAAACACTGCAGTAGCCTAAGACCATTTTGTATGGGCAAGCGGCTCTCTCCACTCCTATTGGAAAGCATTTTTGTATTACAGCCCTGTAGGGTAATCGGATGTTCATGGTGTTGACCCTGAATTGTCAGGCAAAATAAAGAGACAAAATCATGATAGGCAACCTTTGTTCGAGAGGCAAAGAAACATTCAATGTATTTTGGAAATATCTTCAAATAAAAGAGTTCAAATAAAACATGTTCACTGGCTCTATCAGATAAGTTATGGTTACCTAGAAAATTCATTTATGTGAAGCGCCATATTTTGTGATAATGTCAAGTAAGTTAAGTGAGTTGTGTGGTGAGAATTGATGAGTACATACAATACAATCTTGATTTCATAGACATACTGAAATATTCATGAGATAATAATTCCTCCAATAAAATTTAATATTGTCTCTGTTCCTAACATGGCTGGAGTTGGGCTCAGAGAAAAGGAGACAAGAAAAATAGGTCTCTATCCTATATACAAAATGTTCACACCTCACTAGTTACCTCCAATTGTCAAGCTGTAGGGAAGATAAATTCCCCAACTTGCATAAAATTCAGACAGTCTGATGAACAGCAGATTGAAATAATTCAGTTGGGCAAATGTTTTCAGTAGAGTGGAGGAATTGCATTTAAACAACGAAAGCCAGGGAAAGAAAACCTTAGTATCCTGAAAAGCTTGCCTCACCATGTCTCAGTATTGTATCTGGCAGACAGAAGGGTACTCAACCCATGGGCTTGTTCAGATTCACCTGGCTTCTCTGCAGAGAACCAAGGATATTTCTCCTCCCTTGTTATTATATTTATCTTCATCTGCCTTCTTGGATAGTATGGAGATAAGTGCTTTAAAATCACCCAGAGAGAAGCAGATTAATGGGTTTTTTCCCAAACATCTTAATAAAAGATTTGAAATTTATTATTTGTAAAGTTGTAAGTAGATATGTAATGAAGTACAGCAGTTTGAGTCCTCTGGACACACTGAATTAGCACCATGGACCAAAGACCCACAAAATAAAACCATTCTAAGCTAAAGTCAGAAGTCCTCAGGGTTCTTCACTTACCTCTGCTTCCCAAATTTCCCTCCTGAACATGAGCCATGCTGTCTGTTGAACACACTATTTTAGCTTGCTCTCTACCCCACAGACTGAAGCCTCAGGCAGTGTCTCATCTATCATCAATTTGGGGAGCTTAGCATAGGCTATTCAGAGCCCCAGGGTCCCAGGCATCACACTTCTTTTTCGTAAATCCTCTATCAATCCGGAGGGATAAGTATCTATAGTGATACAAGAAATGAGTTAGTGATAACAACTTGGGTCCCTCTAAAAATTCAAAGAAACTTGGGAGTGCTGTGACAAAAATGTGCTGATGGAAAAAAGATCTTTCCACTCAGAAATGTCTCACCCTGGTCCTATCTGTCCCAAGTCAGTATTTCCTTTACATCTCTGTTCCACAAATTCAGTGGGTGCCCCTTAATTTTAGCTTCAAGCCTCTGCTGGTAATAATGGCTTCCCATAACATCAATTCTTTTCCTACTCTGACTTCACTGATGAGTGCCCTTTTCTTTTTCTGTATCTGGCTCACCTGCTTTGGGAAGGAGTGGGCTCTTTGAATCCATTCTGAGTATGTAATATGAGAGACAGACCACGTTCTCCCCACTCCAAGTCAATGAGTGCATTGTCCTAGTAGTAAACTTGAGTTATTGTGTACTGTCTCAGACTGTGCCTGGTTAACTTCTACCCATGATTCATGGGGGATTACAGCTCAAAATGGTGACTGAAAATAACTATTGAGTAATTTTTAAAGACCTTATAGTATTTAAGCACTTTTGTATGTTTGATCTATTGCGAACTTCAAAAGAGTCTTGTGTAGAAGGTAGTACAGGGATTAGTTTTATCATCCTAGTTTAAGGATGAAAAAACTGAAGGAGAGTGACTTATCCAAAGTCACACATCTAGGAGTTGGCAGAAAGAACAGTCTGGATCTTTCATGCTTTCCACTTCTGGCTGATGCTTTCCTTGGCCATTTTGAGCATCATGTGATGCTGTGATATGATGACAACAACAAATCAATGTTGTCCCTTGGATGTGAAGGTGATGGTGTAGATCCCATGAAAGGAAATGCAAAACCATTCATCTTCTTGCCTTTCATGGTACAATGGCAGATATGTCCAAGCTGTCTGGGATTCATGAGTAATGAAGCCTTGAAATGAGATAAAACTAACTGGTCCTTCTGGCAATGAAGTCTTTGACCTGATTAGTATCTAATCAAGAGGACAATCGTGCAATGAATAGATTGATAAGCTGCTTTCATTAAATGGTAGAGTAAACAAGAAAATGCCTACAAATGTGTGATATATCAAATTAAAAACATGTTCTGTGTCCTTCCTTATTTTAAATCTGATGAAATGAATGAATTTATTTGTACATCTTTTCTTTGGAGCAGAAATTCTGGAATGAAGCTGGCAAAGGCAAGGCCCAGATGACTGTGTGTCGCCTCCCCTGCTCGCCTACAGGTTACAAGCACATTTCAAAGGAGTCTTAACTTCCACACTCCTGTGGTCCTGCTAGCTCAATTAGAGGGGCCAGCCTGGCCTTTTTCATTGTGCCCTGTGGGAATACACTTTGATATCGGTGGGGATCCTTGGGCTGAATGAGAGAATAGAATGAGAAGCTGGCTCCAGGGGAATATTTGATCTCAGAGTTGGGTCAGGGTGAGAGCAGACACCACCTGTGAGGACAGTTTCCTGCCAACCGAGGCGATCAGTCTCCTCCAGGCGGACTGCAGTCGAACGCAGGCATTTACCTTAGCTAAACCCTGAATGACTGTCTGTGTATCAGCCATGAGCACACTCGTGAGCCTGGAGCTCCAGACAATCAGAGGTCAGGTCTGCTTTCTGAGGCAGGAGGCTCTCTCAGGTTCTGTATTCAGGCTTCCTGCTGAAAACGTTACAGAGAACAGGCATCCTGTGGAACAGACCCAGAACCTGATTCAGCCGCTAAAACCATAGGATTGCTTCTACTATTCTACTACACTCCATCCTTATCCCCTCCCCCCAACCACTTCTCACTCAGATCCTGAGAGGACTGGCCTTTTTTTCCCTACTGTCTATTTTAACTGGGAGAAGAAAGAGAAGAAAGAAAGATGGAGAGAGATGAAGAAATGAAGAGGAAAACAGGGCACAGGGGCAGAAGGAGGGATAGAACATGAGGCAGGTTTCTGAGTGGCTTGTATACCTGGGGCAAGAACAAATATTAAAAAAAGACCCCATGCAAAACAAAAGACTATTTTCTTTCCTTTGTACCCTTGACCTCAGCCAATCAAATTTCCTTCAGTTCAGTCTTTACTCTCACAACAAACACCCAGTACTCAAGATTGAGCTCACGGGGGTGGGGAAGGATGGAGTGGGAGTTTGGGGTTAGCAGATGCAAACTATTATATATAGAATGGATAAACAACAAGGTCCTACTGTATAGCACAGGGAGCTCTATATAATATCCTGTGATAAACCATAGTGGAAAAGAATATGAAAAAGAGTATATAAATGTGTAACTGAATCACTTTGCTGTACAGGAGAAATTAACACAACATTGTAAATCAACTATACTTCACTAGGAGAAAAAGATTGATCTCATTACCTCTAGTCCTTGGAACACAATTACTGAGAACAACCAGGTTTCCAGAGCGCTTGGTGGATAAGCAAAGTGCACATCCCTCAGTGAGCTTCAAGGCCTGCTTTCCCTTCCTCCTGTGCTCTGTACAACCATTACAGGACATACGGAGCCACTCTCCCTCTGAGGTACCACAGTATGTATGGAGCTGATCTCCCTCTGAGGTAGTGCCATATATGCAGAGCTGACCTCCATCAGATGTCTACAGTACACAGAAAGCCAGCCTCTCTTTGAGGTGCTCTAGTAGAAAACAATAAAAGTACAGAATAAGGAAAGTAAGAAGGAATGAGCTAAATTAGATGAACCTCTCCATCTCTATTTGGTCCAGGTTTTCAGAAGCAAATAGAAGATTGAAATATGAGAGAAGTAAATAGATATTGTATTTATCATAAAAAATAAAGGAAACTATAACATTGGAACCATTTCTGCTATGAAATAAGGGCTCAGTGTCCCTGTAAATATGACATATGATTCAGTGACTGACCCTGAGAAGCCCCATGTAAAAAGATGTTGGAGGAGAACTACAAATTAAAGTCCATTTCAACTTGAATTTATAAAAAATCATGGTGTCTCACCTCCAAAAAAAAAAGGAACTTCAGGAATATTTTTGGCTCTCCTGGGCTGGGAGGATTAGAGTTTTGCCTGAATCAAATGGCATTAGCGACAGTCAAATTGTGTCATTCAGAACGACTACCAGGAGATGATGAAGACCATCTCCAATGTGGTCTGCAAGATTTTTCGGAAACTTGTGCTTCTGTAGCAATGCATGCTGCTCTGTATGATCCACATGAATTGATTTCATTTTCAAAATGTAGAGCTCTGCTGGGACAGAATTGAAGGAATAAATTATTTTCTCTAGTTAATGCCTCAGGTCAGACACCTTCCTGAATCAAGTATTGTTGCTAGCAGGATTACCTAAAAGCATAATTCATGACTCATGAGCACATATGGCAATGATATTTAAAACAAGGCTTGGGTATGGAGTTCCACTTATACCTATTGTGCTATTTACACTAATGAGGGCTTCACAGTGAAGACCAATTCAGCCAGGGTAGTTCTAGCTACACCTATTAACAAGAAGTCATATTACTGGGTTACTTTTATGAAAATAGAAAAGAAAAACAGTGTTAAGTTTTTTCAAATACAGAAAAATAGAAAAAATTATTAACTTACTCACTTGATTTTTTTAAAAAAAACCATACTTTGTTAGAACCAGGAGGACTTGAACATAAGGTGTGATGGGACGTGAGCAAAGCCTGGGTTCAGAGAGGACCTCTGAATGTCATCCAGGCCTGGAACCTATGGGGGTCAATAGATGGAGATCAATTGATCAATCTATGGGGATCAATTGATCATCAATTTCAGTGGAGCTGGGGCAGGGGTATCCCATCCAAGGGAGAGCAGAGTAGTGTTGACAGCTCCCAGGCTATGCTTGAACCCTCAGAGGCCAAGTGGACCTCAACATGGCCCTGGAGATGGGACCATGGAAAGGGATGCTGGTTCTCGGGGGAAGCCAATTAACACGATCCATGGGGGGGCCTCAGAGCCTCCATGAGCAGTCAGTGTCCTTCCCAAGGTTTTTCCCCAATGGCTCTTGTTTTTTCTCTGTGTGCTTTTATTCTGCAGCTGTCCCATCCCATTAAAATCAGGGCAGGATCAAATGTGAGCCAAAGAAGATTCTCCAATCTAATGTGACATAAGGGCTGGGATTAAGACAAGGTGAATCCTACAACTGCAAGGTAAGATTTTGTCTTTATTTAAAACTTTATATTTTGTTCAGCATGGATTTGGGGGGGGTTGCTTTTCTTAAAATATTACATAATACATTATTTATCTTGATTCCTGAGTTTAGTTGAATGCTCTTAAGTTTTGTGCCTGAGGTGAGCACCTTACTTGCATCACCTAAGTTCCGTGTTTTGATCCTTGCTTCACCTTAAGATACGATTTAAACAGCAATAGCCCAAACTGATGTTTCTTTAGTGGGTGCCCATGGAGTTTAGAGAATGGCATCTTCAGGTGGTGTAGGACAGACATTTTTTGTCCCAGAGCCTAGAAGAGACGGTAAGAAATCACCAAATTTCTGTGGGTTTGATTCTATTAAGCACTGGACTTCTCTTTAAGGGCATCTTTATACATGAAGTTTAGTTAAAATCGCTTGAATTTCTTTAAAAGTAGACACCAAGCCCAGTCATGTTTCAATTTAGCACTGAAAAAAAAAAAAAAAGAAGAAGCCATTGCTCTTGGATTGAAATGAATCGAGGCACTTTTATCACCCTCCATTTGCTTGGCAATGAAAAAGCCTTTTTGAAACATAAACATGATAAATGGTTCAAAAATAACTTGAGTTATTAAATGAGCTTGCACCTAATAAAACAGAAACATGGCAGCCAGTAACACTTTTCTGCAAAGAAATAGGAAATCTAGTCTATAGGAAAGCAGGCAGCTCAGAGCTGCTTCTTGCTGTGCAGCCCATGTTCAATCCCTACTGTGGTCAATAGCCATCAGGCCTTCCCAAGATGGGTCTGGGACAAACGTGAACACAGTCAAGATGTTTATTTTTCTGTAATAACCTCCACCTTTTCCCTTTTACATTAGCTACTTTAGCATCCTGCTTTGATTATCCTTTATATTCCAGCCAGCAACTTGTGCTTCAGATACACCCCTTTGCTTCCTCTCCCTCCATCAGTCAGGATTGCATTTGGCTGGAGATAATAGAGCCCCAACTGTATTGGCTTGATCAAATGTGGGTCTATTTTCTCATGTCCAGGGGTAGGTTGTTCATGGCTAGTAAGGATTATTTTAATCTGGCCCATTGTTACCCCGAGCTAAATCTGTTAACTAAGAAAAAGAAAAATGACTATTGGTTAGAGAAATAGTAGTATCTGACACACTACTACATCGAACTGCTCAATGCTTTGTTTTTAGAACAGTTAATTTAGTCTCTAAGAGGCATCAGAAAATCTGTTCTGTATGCTTTAAAATATATCATCTCATTTAATTCCTCTAGCATTCTTATAGAAGTTGTTTTTACTTTACAGCTGAAGAATCAGAAGCCCAATTAAAAGGTTTGTTTCAAGTTCCATAGTTAGTGTATATGGTAGAGCAAGAATTGAAAGACTAATCTTTGGTTTTAGGTCTAGTACTCATTCTAATAGTATGATAAACAGATCTGTGCCATTACATTAATGGTCCTTAGTGTAATAGTTGGAATTTTATTTCTTTCTTTTAGTGGTCAATAGGTTACATCAGAGGAATGATTCTAATCATGGGAATTTAGGAATCAGATGGCTTTTGAACAGGTAGGATATAGGCCTCAGCTGATGCCATAGGCCTTGAAAATAATACTAAAATGGATTTTATGAGAAATGCTGACAATATCTATATTTCTGGTGGTCCAACATGAATCAGGACAAAGTGGAGTGTTTAAAAGCATTTCTGGGGGAACTTACCAGGCAATCCAGTTGTTAAGACTCTGCACTTCCACTGTAAGGGGCATGGGTTCAATCTCTGGTCGGGGAGCTAAGATCCCACAGCCTACATGGTGTGGCCAAAAAAAAAAAAAAAAAGCAGATTCCTTGAGCCTCAGTGATTCTCACTGAGTCCAAGTAGGGCTCCAGGAAACAGAAAAAAAAAAAAAAAAAAAAAAACATAAAAATAAAAGCATTGCTTATTTGATCCTTGGCTCAGCAAGCAGCTTCTGAAAGGTTATGAGATCCAACCATTAGCAGAAAGTACTTTTTGTGATTATTTGATCACAAACTCACAACTTGGAGGGCATTATGCTAAGTGAAATAAGCCAGACAGAGAAATAGAAATACTGCATGGTAAAAACAAAAACAAAAACAAATACTGCATGGTATCATTTATATGTGGAATCTTAAAAAAAAAAAAAACTCAACTCATAAAAACAGAGTAGAAAAGTAGTTGCCAGGGGTGGGGGAAATGGGGGAGAGATTGGTAAAAAGTACAAGCTTTCAGTTATAAATTGAATAAGGTCTGAGGATCAAATGTATATCATGGTGACTATAGTTGATAACACTGAATTACATGACTGAAATTTGCTAAGAGAGTAGAGCTTAAATGTTCCCACCAATAAAAAGTGAATATGTGAAGTGATGTATGTGTTAATTAACTCAATGAGAGGAATCATTTCACAATGTATAAGTTTATCAAATCGTTAAGTTGAACACTTTAAATAGCTTACCATTTAATATGTTAATTACACCTTAAAAAAGCTGAAAAAATTTTAAAATAAAAAAGAAAAGAAAACCTTCATTATGATAAGACTAATTATGCAAATATTTATTTTTAGGATCCTTATATGCTATTTACTCGTTTTTAAATTATTTATTTATTTATTTATATTTATTTTTTACACAGCAGGTTCTTATTACTTATCTATTTTATACATATTAGTGTATATATGTCAATCCCAAACTCCCAGTTCATCCCACCACCACCACCATACCTCCCTCTCTCCATTTTAACCCCCTTGGTGTCCATATGTTTGTTCTCTACATATGTTTCTGCCTTACAGACTCTATTTCTGCCTTACAAACCAGTTCATCAGTACCATTTTTCTAGATTCCACATATTTGTTTTTCTCTTTCAGACTTACTTCACTCTGTATGACAGTCTCTAAGTCCATTCACGTCTCTACAAATGACTCAATTTTGCTCCTTTTTATGGTTGAGTAATATTCCATTGTATATATGCACCACATCTTTATCCATTCGTCTACTGATGGGCATTTAGGTTGCTTCCATCACCTGGCTATTGTAAATAGTGCTGCAGTGAACATTGGGATGCATGTGTCTTTTTGAATTATGTTTTTCTCTGGGTATATGCCCAGTAGTGGGATAGCTGTGTCACATGGTAATTCTATTTTTAGTTTTTGAAGGAACCGCCATACTGTTCACATTGGGGCTGTATCAATTTACATTCTCACCAACAGTGCAAGAGGGTTCCTTTTTTGTTTTGTTTTGTGGTAGGCAGGTCTCTCACTGTTGTGGCCTCTCCCGTTGCGGAGCACAGGCTCTGGATGCACAGGCTCAGCAGCCATGGCTCATGGGCCTAGCCGCTCCGCGGCATGTGGGATCTTCCCGGACTGGGACACGAACCGTGTCCCCTGCATTGGCAGGTGGACTCTCAACCACTGCACCATCAGGGAAGCCCCAAGAGGGTTCCTTTTACGCCACACCCTCTCCAGCATTTGTTTGTAGATTTTCAGATGATCCCCATTCTAACTGGTGTGAGGTGATAGCTTATAGTAGTTTTGATTTGCATTTCTCTAATAAATAGTGATATTGAGCAGCTTTTTATGTGCCTCTTGGACATCTGTATATCTTCTTTGGAGAAATGTCTATTTAGGTCTTCTGCCCATTTTTTTGATTGGGTTGCTTGTTTTTTTAATATTGAGCTGCATGAGCTGTTTATATATTTTGGAGATTAATACTTTGTTAAATCATTTGCAAATATTTTCTCCCATTCCAAGGGTTGTCTTTTTGTCTTGTTTACAGTTTCCTTTGGTGTGCAAAAGCTTTTAAGTTTCCTTAGGTCCCATTTGTTTATTTTTGGTTTTATTTGCATTACTCAGGGAGGTGGGTCAAAAAAGATCTTGTTGTGATTTATGTCAAAGAGTGTTCTTCCTATGTTTTCCTCTAAGAGTTTATTAGTGTCTGGACTTACATTTAGGTCTTTAATCCATTTTGAGTTTATTTTTTAATATGGTGTTAGGGAATATTCTAATTTCATTCTTTACATGTAGCTATCCAGTTTCCCCAGCACCACTTATTGAAGAGACTGTCTTCTCTCCATTGTATATCCTTGACTCCTTTGTCATAGATTAGTTGACCATAGGTGTGTGGGTTTGTCTCTGGGCTTTCTATCCTGTTCCATTTTTCTATATTTCTGTTTCTGTGAGTACCATACTGTCTTGATTACTGTAGCTTTGTAGTATAGTCTGAAGTCAGGGAGTCTGATTCCTCCAGCTCCATTTTTTCACCTCAAGACTGCTTTGGCTACTCAGGGTCTTTTGTGTGTCCATACAAATTTTAAGATTTTTTGCTCCAGTTCTGTAAAACATGCCACTAGTAATTTGATAGGGATTGCATTGAATCTGTAGATTGCTTTGGGTAGTATAGTCATTTTCACAGTATTGATTCTTCCAATCCAAGAACATGGTATATCTCTCCATCTGTGTGTGTTGTCTTTGATTTCTTTCATCAGTGGCTTATCGTTTTCTGAGTACAGGTCTTTCACCCCCTTAGGTAGGTTTATTCCTAGGTATTTTATTCTTTTTGTTGCAGTGGAGAATGGGAGTGTTTCCTTAATTTCTCTTTCTGATTTTTCATTGTTAGTGTATTGGAATGCAAGAAATTTCTGTGCATTAATTTTGTTTCCTGCAACTTTACCAAATTCATTGATTAGCTCTAGTAGTTTTCTGGTGGCATCTTTAGGATTATCTATGAATAGTGTCATGTCATCTGCAAACAGTGACAGCTTTATTTCTTCTTTTCCAATTTGTATTCCTTTTATTTCTTTTTCTACTCTGATTGCCGTGGCTAAGACTTCCAAAACTATGTTGAATAATAGTGGCAAGAGTGGACATCCTTGTCTTCTTCCTGATCTTAGAGGAAATGCTTTCAGTTTTTCACCATTGAGAATGATGTTTGCTGTGGGTTTGTCATATATGGCATTTAATATGTTGACGTAGGTTCCCTCTATGCCCACTTTCTGCAGAGTTTTTATCATAAATGGATGTTGAATTTGTCAAAAGCTTTTTCTATTGAGATGATCATATGGTTCTTATTCTTCAATTTGTTAATATGGTGTATCACATTGATTGATTTGCATATATTGGATAATCCTTGCATCCCTGGGATAAATCCCACTTGATCATGGTATATGATACTCTTAATGTGTTGTTGGACTCTATTTGCTAGTATTTTGTTGAGAATTTTCCATCTATATTCATCAGAGATACTGGTCTGTAATTTTCATTTTTTGTAGTATCTTTTTCTGGTTTTGGTATCAGGGTGATGATGGCCTCATAGAATGAGTTTGGAGGTGTTCCTTCCTCTGCAATTTTTTGGAGAGTTTGAGAAAGATGGGTGTTAGCTCTTCTCTAAATGTATGATAGAATTCACCTGTGAAGCCATCTTGTCCCAGGCTTTTGATTCCTTCTAGTGTATTTTCCACTTCAGTTATTGTATTGTTCATCTCTGTTTTTCTTTAATTCTTCTAGGTGTTTATTCTTTAATTCTTCTAGGTCTTTGTTAAACATTTCTTGCATCTTCTTGCCCCCATTCTTTTTCCTAGGTCCTGGATCTCTTCACTATCATTATTCTGATTTCTTTTTCTGGAAAGTTGCCCATCTCCACTTCATTTAGTTGTTTTTCTGGGGTTTAATCTTTTTCCTTCATCTGGTGTATAGTCCTCTTCCTTTTCATTTTGTCTATCTTTCTGTGAATGTGGTTTTTGTTCCATAGGCTGAAAGATTGTCATTCTTCTTTCTTCTGCTGTCTGCCCTCTGGTGTATGAGGATATCTAAGAGGCTTGTGCAAGCTTCCTCATGGGAGGGGCTGGTGGTTTGTAGAGCTCGGTGTTGCTCTGGTGGGCAGAGCTGAATAAAACTTTAATCTGCTTGTCTCCTGATGGGTGGGGCTGAGTTCCCTCCCTGTTGGTTGTTTGGCCTGAAGTGACCCAGCACTGGGGCCTAGAGGTGCTTTGGTAGGGCTAATGGTAGACTCTGGGAGGGCTCATACCAAGGATAGTTTCGAGAACTTCTGCTGCCAGTGTCCTTGTCCTTGCAGTGAGCCACAACTGCTCCCCGTCTCTCCAGGAGACCCTTGAGTAGTAGAAGGTAGGTCTGGTTCAATCTCCTATGGGGTCCCTTCTCCTTCCCCTTGGGTCCCGATGCACACACTACTTGGTGTGTGCTCTCCAAGAGTGGAGTCTCTGTTTCCCCCAGTCCTGTTGAACTCCTGCAATCAAATCCCATTCACCTTCAAAGTCTGATTCTCTGGAAATTCCTCCTCCCCTTACTGGACCCCCAGGTTGGGAAGCCTGAGGTGGGGCTCAGAACTTTCACTCCAGTGGGTGGACTTCTGTGGTATAATTGTTCTCCAGTTTGTGAGTTACCCACTCAGTAGTTATGGGATTTAATTTTTTTGTGATTGCACCCCCTTACCATCTAATTGCAGCTTCTCCTTTGTCTTTGGCTGTGGGGTATCTTTTTTGGTGAGTTCCAGTGTCTTCCTCTCAATGATTGTTCAAGCGTTAGTTGTGATTCCAGTGCTCTCACAAGAGGTACTGAGCACACGTCCTTCTACTCCGCCATCTTGAATCAATCCAAAATTGATGCTAGGTTTTTTTTTTTAATTTTGATTATTATTATTATTATTTTTAACATCTTTATTGGACTATAATTGCTTTACAATGGTGTTAGTTTCTGCTTTATAACAAAGTGAATCAATTTTACATATATATATGTTCCAATATCTCCTCCCTCTTGCATCTCCCTCCCTCCCACCCTCCCCATCCCACCCATCCAGGTGATCACAAAGCACTGAGCTGATCTCCCTGTGCTATGCGGCTGCTTCCCACTAGCTATCTATTTTACGTTTGGTACTGTACATATGTCCATGCCACTCTCTCACTTTATCACAGCTTACCCTTCCCCCTCCCCATATCCTCAAGTCCA
>RJWK010047935.1:0-17116 GCA_004363435.1 Platanista minor | reverse complement strand
TCCTCTCCCTGCGCTCCGACCGAAGCCCGAGCCTCAGCTCCCAGCCCCGCCCGCCCCGGCGGGGGAGCAGACAAGCCTCTCGGGCTGCTGAGTGCCGGTCGGCGCCGATCCTCCGTGCGGGGATCTCTCCGCTTTGCCCTCCGCGCCCCTGCGGCTGTGCTCTCCTCCGCGACTCCGAAGCTTTTCCCCTCCGCCACCCACAGTCTCCGCCCGCGAAGAGCCTTCTCAGTGTGTGGAAACCTTTCCTGCTTCACGGCTCCCTCCCACTGGTGCCGGTCCCGTCCTTATCCTCTGTCTCTGTTTTTAGGGTTTTTTTGTTTGCCCTACCCCGGTAAGTGTGGAGTTTCTTGCCTTTTGGGAGGTCTAGGGTCTTCTGCCAGCGTTCAGTAGGTTTTCTGCAGGAGCTGTTCCACGTGTAGCTGTATTTCTGGTGTATCTGTGGGGAAGAAGGTGATCTCTGCGTCTTACTCTTCCGCCATCTTGTCTCTCCTCCGAAATTCTATATTCTTTTGAAAATCTAATAAAAGCCTTAGATGATCTCCTCACCATGAAGATGGATAAACATGAATATATATAAAATTAGATATTCTGATTTCACTAAATGAGTTAATACAGACATAGCACTTGGAATAATCTCTGAAACATAGCCAGTACAATAAAAGATATGCATTAATTATAATTTTATGTTAATGAAACTGTGTGAAGGCATTTCCACCACGTTCTTCTCATGAGAAAAAAAAAGAAAAAAAACATATATCCCCCAAACAATTAGAAGAATAAAATGGACTCACATTGAAATTTCAATGAAACTAGGAATTACACATAATGTTCAAGCAGGAACTGCGAGATGTACTGAAAATTACATGAAAGAGTGGAGAGACAGGTGACATGACATCTACAGTGGAAGATCTGACAGAAATGTGGAATCTGAGCACTGTTTTCTAGAGTAGGTAGCTTGCCTTGAAGGGTCAAATTCACATTATTTTTAGAACAATGGCAGTGGGGTGTTTGCTCCAACAGTAAAAGCTTTCTTTACCTCCATTTCACATGATGAAGAAGGAGAGGAGTCCAACCTGATGAAGAAGTACACAGAGAAGTCATTTCAGTAGGATGCTGTCTCTCTGTGAAGCATGTCATATAAAAGAAATGTTATCCCTTTTAGTAGCCATGCAGCTACTGATCTCTATTGACTGGGAAGAAGTTAAGCCAAATCAGTGAAAGCAAGATGACTATATGTTGTGTGGAGCTTCACTGTAATCTAGATAGTATTTCTTCTGGCTTAGAATACTTCCCTGGCTTATTCCTACAAACCTGTTGCAAATAGTTGATACCAAATATAAATTTTATTCAATGGTGAGAAATACTAAAATAAGCAACAATACAATGTACAAAGACACTATTTGTAACACTAAAAGGGAATAGGAGGTTAGATACATAATGAAAGCAGAGAAGAACACTCAACACACAAAAAAATAAATCATCAGCAATCAGATGAAAGGGGTGACCACCCATAAATTCAAAAAGATGGGAGATACAAGGTAATGGTAGGGGATTAAAAGGCACAGGTTATTATGTATAAAATACATTAAGCTACAGGATATATTATACAGAACAGGGAATATAGCTAATATAGCTGCAACTACAGAGCTCACACTCTCTGGAGCCCATGCACCACAACTAGAGAGAAGCTCACACACCACAATGAAGATCCCATGTGCCACAACAAAAGATCCTGCGTTCTGCAACTAAGACCCAATGTAGCCAAATAACTAACTAACTAAATAAATAAATAAATAAAAGAAAGAAAATAGAACACAAGGGAGAAAGTCAATGAAATTTTAAAAATTGGTTCGCTGAAAATAACAACAAACTTCATAAACTTGTAGCTATATCAGGGGTCAGCCAACTATGTCCACTGTGGCTTGTGGACTGTTTTCTACAAAAATAAATAAATAAATAAAAATTATTGGAGCACAGCAATGTACGTTTATGTACTGTCTATGGCTGCTTTCACACTACAGTAACAGGGTTAATTAGTTGCAGTAGACACTCTATGACCTGTAAGTCATAAAACATTTATTATCTAGTTCTTTACAGAAAAAGTGTGTCAGCAGTCAGTGTGATACAGACTGACCAAGACAACAGAAAAAAAGACAGAGATTATCATAATTAGGAATTTAAAAAAATGTAACTATTACCAACCCTTCAGAATATAGAATATGGGAAAAAATAGGTCAACAAAGTAGAAAATATAGATGTAATCGATAAATTCTAGGATTACAAAAGTTACCAAAACTGACTCAAGACTATAGGAAACTAAAAAGAAAAATAATAAATAGAAAACAAACAAATTGAATTAGTGATTAGAACTATTACCCCAAAGGGAGGCTTAGACACAGATTGCTTCAGTGTTATATTCTGCCATCTATTTAAAGAAGAAATACCAATCATTCACAAACACTTTCCATTAATAGGAGAACATTTTCCAACTTATTCTATGTGGCCAGTATTACCCTGATACAAGCCTGACAAAGATATCACAACCAAAGGAGACTATGACTAATATCTCTTATGAACATAGACACAAAAATCTTTAACAAAATAGTAACAAAAACATATAAAAAGAATTTTATACCATGATCAAGTAGAATTTATCTTAAGAATGCAAAGTTAGTTTAACAACTGAAAATCAACTAATGTAATACATAAATTTAATATAATAAAAGGCAGGAAAAATACCACATGAATATCTCAATTAATGCAGAAAAATTGACACTAATTTATACAAACTTATAATAAAACTCTTAAAAAACTAGAAATATAAGGGAAGTTGTTTAACCTCCTAAAGACTATCTATGAAAATCCCATAGCTAAAGTGTTACTTAATGGTGAAAGACTGAATGTTTTTCCCCTAATATCAGCAAGAAGCTAGGGATACCTGCTCTTGCTACTTTTGGTCAATATTGTGCTGTGTTTCTAGGCAGTGAAAAAATGTTGAAGGAAGAAAGGAAGGAAAGGAAGGAGGGAGAGAGGAGAGAAAGTCATCATTATAGGAAAGAAAAAAAAACTCTACTCACAGATGACATAATTCTGTAAGTAGAAAATACTAATACACTAATAAGAAAAAATGCTTGAAAAACAAGTTTATTATAGTAGCAGGATATAGTATGAATATATAAAAAATGAAATTAATTTTATTTCTAAACACTATCAGTGAATAATCCAAAAATAAAATTAAGGAAACAATTCCATTCACAATAGCCTACAAAAAGAAAAAAAATACTTGAAAATAAATTTAATAAAATAAGATCTAAATGAAAAACTCCAAAACTTTGCTGAGAGAAATTTAAAATAAAAGTAAATGAAAAATATTTTTATGTTCATGGATTAGAAGACTAAAATTTTCAAAATCAGCAATTCTCTCCAAAACAATCCACAAAATCAGTACACTCCATATCAAAATATTAAAAGCCTTTTTTGCAAAAATGACAAACTGATTCTAAAATATATGAGACATTATGAGTCACCTGAAAAAGCCAAACAATTTTGAAAAAGTAAAACAAATTTGAAGAATTACACTACACAGTTTCATACATAAAAAATTATTTTGTCCAAGAAAAAGTGGTCTTGGTATAAAGTTAAGCATATAAATCAATGGGACAGAATTGAACTCTTACAATCAATTTTTTACACAGTTGTCAAGACAATGTGATAGGAAAAGGCCAGTATTTTTAACAAATGATATTGGTATAATTATATACACATACATAAACAATTACTTAGATCTTTATGTCACCAAGTTAATTCAACATAGAACATAGGCAGCATAAAAATAAAATTTCCAGAAGAAAACATAAGAGATCATGTTCTGAACTTGCATTTGACAAAGAGTTCTTAGAAACAACACGATTTATAAAAGAAAAATTCCATAAATGAGACTACATAATAATGAAATAAAAAAGTGTGTTTCAAAAGACACCATGAATAAAATGAAAAGGCAAACCACAGTCTCCTAAGAATGGGGGAAAAAATTTTCAAATAATATATCTGACTTGTATCAAGAGTATATAAAATCTTACAATTCAATAACAACAACAACAACAAAACCCCACAATTAAACAGTGCACAAAAGACTTGAATAGAGATTTCACCAATGTAGATATGCAGATGGCTAATGATCACATGAGATGATGACCCAAATCAATATTCACTACAAAAATGTTAATTGAAACTGCAATGAGTTACAGCTATATATCAACTATAATGCCTTTCATAAAAAAGACAGAAAATACAAAGTGTTGGAAGGGAGGTAGATAAACTGTAACCTTCATGCAACGCTGGTAGGAATGTAAAATGGTACAACTACAATGGAAAACATTTGATAATTTTTCAAAAGTCTAAACATAAATTTTCACTTCTACTTTTAGGAATTTACTTGGTGGGGGCAGGAGTGGGTATGTCCACAAAAAGGCATGCACACAGATTTCATAGCAACATTATTCATTGTAGTCAAAAACTAGAAAATGGATTAAAAAAATGTGGTTTATTCATACAATAGCAATGAACCAACTCCTGATCTACTATAACATAGAAACATTTAAAGAATATTATAAATGAAAAAAGCTAGACTTAAAAGTGTTGACATAAAGCTTCTACTTTATTGATATGGAATCATTTCTTTAGCTGGGTGGTGTCGGTAAATTGTTGTTCACTATGTTTGTTAATACATCATTCTGTTTAAAGTATTTCATAATATTTTAAAAATATAAATTTTAAAATAGGATTAAATTTAATGAGAAATACACTAGAGCTATACAAACACAACTTCAAAATTCTATTCTGAGGAACAAAAAAAGGCATACTCGCTCCTCACATAAGAAAACAATATCATAAAGTCTCCAATTTTCCTAAATCCATATACACATGTAATGAATTCCTAATTAAATTGACAACAGGATTTTTAAAGAACTAGAGTAACTATTCTTAACAAATATAAATAAATAAAAGCTCAGGTCATTAATAAGCAGGAAAATTCTGGCTATAAGAGAAGAGTTATGAGTGGAAATTAGCCCTGGCTGATTCCAACAACAATATATAGCTACAGTAATTAAAAATAGGATGCTAATCTATAAATAAATAAAACACTAGAGGAACAAATGTAAAGTCCATAAATATATTTAAATAAATATAGAAATTGAGTATATGAAAGTGATAATGAAATTTTAGTGGCCTAAATATACTTTACCAAATAAATGATGTTGACACATTGAGTAGACATCACACAGCAAAATTAATTCCAGATAGAACAAAATTTAAATGTGAAAAATAAAATTATCTAATATATTAGGTAAAAATGTTTTTATGATCTAACATGAAGAACTTTCAAAATATAACAGAAACTCAAAATTATTGAAGTTTTATAAATTCGAATTTTAAAAAGCATTCTGCACATTTAAAAACACAAAGTCAAAAAATAAATTAAAACTCCAGGGAAATCTTTGTAATACATAGTACAGATGTGTAGGTAACATCTTTAATAAATAAACAGCCTTACGAGTAATTAGGACAATTTAATGAACCCCCTTAGGAAAATGGCAAATGTTGTGAATAAACAGGTAAAAGAATAAAACACAAATGGTGTTAGGTACCTGAAAATGCCCAATTTCATTCAAAATAAGAAATATTCAGATTAACATTATAATGGGATATCAGTTTTGATTAGAGTAATACAATTTCAAGTAAGTTTATAATACACTTCATGGTTTGATAGAGAAACAGAAATTCTCTTATGTTCCTGAAGTGTAACATGGTAACTCTCTGTCGGGGCAATTTAGCAACATTTATACACGTTTAAAATGCACATGAACTTTAGCACAGAACTTGGATTTCCATGAATGTGTCCTGCTAATACGATATGCATAATAACAAAGGTACAGGTTGCACATTGAGTATGTATGTGTATTAGCAAAAATGAAAGCAACCTAAATGTCCGTCAATAAACTACTGGCTTGAGCTTCGCTGGTGGCGCAGTGGTTGGGAGTCCGCTTGCTGATGCAGGGGACGCTGGTTTGTGTCCCGGTCCAGGGGGATCCCACATGCCGTGGAGCGGTTGGGCCCGTGGGCCATGGCTGCTGAGCCTGTGCGTCCGGAGCCTGTGCTCTGCAACGGGAGAGGCCGTGACAGTGAGAGGCCCACGTATCGCGAAAGTAAAAAGAAATAAAAATAAATAAATAAACTATTGGCTTTAATAAATGCTGGAGAGGTTGTGAAAAAAAGGGAACCCTCTTGCACTCTTGGTGGGAATGTAAATTGATACAGACATTTTGGAGAACAGTATGGAGGTTCCTCAAAAAGCTAAAAATAGAACTACCATACGACTCAGCAATCCCATTACTGGGCATATACCCTGAAAGAACCATAATTCAAAAAGAGTCATGGGGCTTCCCTGCTGGTGCAGTGGTTGAGAGTCCACCTGCCGATGCAGGGGATACAGGTTCGTGCCCCGGTCCGGGAAGATCCTACATGCAGCGGAGCGGCTGGGCCCATGAGCCATGGCCTCTGATCCTGTGCATCCGGAGCCTGTACTCCACAACGGGAGAGGCCACAACAGTGAGAGGCCCGCGTACCGCAAAAAAAAAAAAAAAAGAGTCATGTACCACAGTGTTCATTGTAGCACTATTAAAATAACCAGGACATGGAAGCAACCTAAGTGCTCACTGACTGATGAATTGATAAAAGAAGATGTGGCACATATATACAGTGGAATATCACTCAGCCATTAAAAGAAGCAAAATTGAGTTATTTGTAGTGAGGTGGATAGACGTAGAGTCTGTCATACAGAGTGAAGTAAGTCAGAAAGAGAAAAACAAATACCATATGCTAACACATATATATGGAATCTTAAAAAAAAAAAAAGGTTCTGACGAATGTAGAGGCAGGACAGGAATAAAGATGCAGATGTAGAGAATGGACTTGAGGACACAGGGTAAGGGTAAGTTGGGATGATGTGAGACACTGGCATTGACATATATGCACTACCAAATGTAAAATAGATAGCTATTGGGAAGCAGCTGCATCACACGGAGTTATCAGCTCAGTGCTTTGTGACCACCAAGAGGGGTGGATGGGGAGGATGGGAGGGAGATGCAAGAAGGAGGAGATATGTGAATATATGTATACATATAGCTGATACACTTTGTTATACAACAGAAACTAACACAACATTGTAAAGCAATTATACTCCCATAAAGATGTTAAATAAGTAAATAAATAAATAAATAAATAAATAAATAAATAAATAAATAAACTATTGGTCTAAAGATTGTATGACAAATATATGTAACTAAATATCAAGCTGCTGTGGAAAAGACTGAGAAATCTATGTTCTGGTGTGGATGAATCTCCAAGATCTATAATACAAATTAAAAATAAAGCAGGGGATAGAACTATTAGTATAATATGTAACATTGGTTTAAAATATACATTTCATATTCTATGCATAGAATATCCCTGGATGGACACAGGAAAGCAATAGCAAGGGGTATCCTCATAGGAGTGAAGTTTCGGGGATGGTCAAGAAGCTTGGAAGGATACATACATTTTACTATATACCTATTTGAATAGTTCATATATAACTTATGCAAGAAATTAATTTAAACATATGCAGGATGGATAATAGAATGGGATGCTTGGTCTCCTGTTTTTGATCACAATTCTTAGACTAAGAACAAAACAAGATTTGCCAGATATTCCAAAGCAAAGTGCTAGACCAATGATGAAGGAGGTATCCTAATTTATATGGCCATTTGTTTATCAAAGATGATACTACTTATCTGTACTATTTATTGCAAAGGTTTTCCCAGTTTTTCATTTGTCTTTGACTTTGTTTTTCCAGAAGAGTGGCAGCTATTAGGCTTTAGGTGTTTTTCAAAGTGTTGTTAGCGTGCTGTATGGCCACTCATCTCCTACAGCCCCTCTTGAGCAACATAATGGGTGATTTCCCTGCACCTTGATACCCATGTGAGGAGTTCCAAGGAAAACCTCCCAGAACTTCACCTTTACCCTTTGGAGTTCTGCAGTGTGATGTAATGCCATACAGAATCTGAAAAAGTCTGGTTTTGAGAGGATGACTCAAGATTCTGAAGGGGCCTTCTCAGGAGAAAGCAGCATTTCTAACTATTTGGGGCAAAGGTAAATGTTTGTTTTATAATGGGCTGGTTTTGTGTCCCACAGATGGCAACTTGACTGGGTCATTTTGAATAAAACTTGCATTTTGAAAAGAACTAAGTCATCTTGAAAAGAGGGATACTTGACAGTTAACCTTAGCAGAAATTGCCTGAAGAGGCAGGCTTTCAGGCCTGGGAGCTCGGAGGGTACATATGTAGCCATCACAGAAGAGGTCAAGAAGCTACACTTTTCGGGGAACACCAGCACCCATGAAGCAAAAAGAATTCTCATTCAGAATCCAGTATGCATAGCAGATTCTATCTGTTCCAACCATATTGCCAGGAGTCAACCAGGAAACAAACCCAAAGGGAACTGAAGATCCTGATAGGAGGCAGTGAAGAGCCCAGAGGGCTAACAATAGTGAAAGTAGTTAACACCTCTGGGGGCACTGGATGGAGTCTGGGATGTTGAGCCCAAGATCCTGGGTCACCAGGCAGAGACTAGAACACTGGGGGGCCTGTTAAACATGAGATGGGGTTACAGAAGAATTGTCACCTGAGACAAAGAGAAGGGAAAGAAATACCATGGTTTTCCCTTTCTCTTGGTCTTAATATTTTTCCAGTGCTTTCCATTGGTCAAGACCTGACAGAGGTCACCCTCTTACTGGATGTGCTGTCACCAAGTGTTGGTTACCCTGAACTTCAGAGCAGAGGGGAAGGAGGAGGCGTGTATGTGAGGCAGAGGTGCCCAAAACAACCACAGCAGTCAGAAAAGACCTTCCCTGTGGTACCCAGTACATGGGGGAGAGAGAAGAATCACAAGGTAGTAAACAGAGAAGAAACCAGCTATTTTCATCCATATCCTTCTCACTCCCAAACCCCCTGTCCACACAAAACCTTTACTCAGGCAGTCTATTATGTATAATATTGGGCAGCCTGGCAAGAATGGCCCAAGTCAACTTCACACCCTGCCAAGGGCTCACACTGTTGTGGAATCCCTGCACCTACACTGAATTGAATCTCAGAGACAGAGTTTTGGGTGAAGCAGAAAAGAAGAGCTCTATTGTTTTGCCAAGCAAAGGATACAGCAGGGTAATGCCCTCAAAACTCTCTGTCCCATTCTGGAGCAGGTAGTGAGGAGTCTTATAGTAATGTTTTAAGGAGAAGAGCATGGTCAGCATGTGGTGAGGTAATCAGGAGAAAGCATCATCAGCCTCTGGTTCCAACTAGTCTAGGGTCTATGTTTTTGAGGTCAGTAGTTTTCATCTGGTGGGGGACTGCTTCCTGTAAAAACAACTTAGCAGTCTCTGTCAGGCCTTTATATGTATCCCTCAGGGAACTGGGAATTCAGTGACTCTGCATGTGGCTGATTTATACTCGAAATTGTTACCAGTTTCCCGGCCCAACAGCTATTCTTTGTTTCTACATTGTCACCTTTTCTAATCCTTAGCTCCTGAGTCAGCCCTTTACTTCAAAAAACAAGGACACAGGGGCTTGTACATGGTTTCAAACCTACACCAAACACAGGATCTGAGACACAGACTGGTTCTAGTCACTGTACAGTCCACCAGCAATAATAATATATTTCCTAACAAAAAAAGGTAGAGTTAGGATTTCTATGGATTCTGTTTCAAATTTGGCTCTGTTTTTTGTCAATATTCATGGTTTTATTCAAGTTGCTTAAACTCTAAGAAATGAAATGCCCTTGTCTGGCATGGGGATAGCCATGCCAATCATTTAGGTTTTCACAAGGTTCATGCTCCCATCCGGGACCAGGAAGATGCCTGACAGCAGTTGGTATCTTTCCACAATTTCATTAACTAAAATATTCTCAATCTCCTCTCAATCTGTGAGAAACTCAACTATTGGATAAAACCCACCTAGTCTCTTTTTTGAGATTAAACCTCTGTCTGTGATGAGTCCTGTTTCTCCATCCATCTCTTTTCACCATGTTTATTCCTTAGTGACCACATGGTAGTTATTCAATATATTAAACGTGAAGGATGTGGAGGATGAACAGTGCTGGTGGTGACTTCACGCACACAGTAGGTTCCAATCTGCATAAGATAATTGGAACCAAGTCTAGTGCATGGTAAGCACTAGAGAGAGCTTGGATATTGTGATCCTTTGTATGTACAGATAAGCTTTTAAATATCCCATTAAGTAATTAATATTCACTCAGGGGTGGTTTGTTACTGGGGAAGTTTTCTACTATTTATTTGTATTCATTCATTTGTTCATTCATTCATTTTTAAAGGTAACTTTCCACTACATTTATTAACACAGGAAAATTCATATGCACACAGATAATTGTCAAAATTCAGCCCCCCCAAATACTTCAGATAGGCCTAATGTATTTTCCAGATGGTTTTCCTACACTAGATGATAGACATCAGTATTAAAATAAACACAAACTGAATTGAATCCCCTGGGAAAATAGAAACCTTACCTATAGATATGTATCTGTATGTATTAAAAAAGTACCCTTGTGGTGCTGATTTGGCAACACATATACTAAAATTGGAACAATACAGAGAAGATTAGCATGGCCCCTGCACAAGGATGACATGAAAATTCGTGAAGCCCCATATTTTTAGGACCTAGAAGAAAAAGAGAAAACAAACAATGTTGAACAACACAATAAATGAAATTAAAAATTCTCTAGAAGGAATCAATAGCAGAATAAATGAAGCAGAAGAACAGATAAGTGACCTGGAAGATAAAATAGTGGAAATAACTACCACAGAGCAGAATAAAGAAAAAAGAATGAAAAGAATTGGGGATAGTCTCAGAGATTTCTGGGACAACATTAAATGCACCAACATTCGAATAATAGGAGTCCCAGAAGAAGAGAAAATACTTGAAAAGATTATAGTTGAAAACTTCCCTAATATGGGAAAGGAAAGAGTCAATCAAGTCTAGGAAGTGAAGAGAGTCCCATACAGGATAAATACAAGGAGAAACAAGCCAAGAAACATATTAAACAAACTATCAAAAATTAAATACAAAGAAAAAAGCAGCAAGGGAAAAGCAACAAATAACATACAAGGGAATCCCTATAAGGTTAAGAGCTGATCTTTCAGCAGAAACTCTGCAAGCCAGAAGGAAGTGGCAGGACATACTTAAAGTGATGAAAGGGAAGAACCTACAACCAAGATTACTCGACCCAGCAAGGATCTCATTCAGATTCAATGAAAAACTTAAAACATTTACAGAGAAGCAAAAGCTAAGAGAATTCAGCACCACCAAACCAGCTTTACAACAAATGCTAAAGGAACTTCACTAGGCAGGAAACACAAGAGAAAGAAAAGACCTAAAATAACAAACCCAAAACAATTAAGAATATGGTAATAGGAATATACATATAGATAATTATCTTAAATGTAAATGGATTAAATGCTCCAACCAAATGACATAGACTGGCTGAATGAATACAAAAACAAGACCTGTATATATGCTGTCAACAAGTGACCCATGTCAGATTTAGAGACACATACAGACTGAAAGTGAGGGGATGGAAAAAGATATCCCATGCAAATGGAAATCAAAAGAAAGCTGGAGTAGCAATTCTCATCAGGCAAAATAAACTTTAAAATAAAGACTATTACAAGACACAAAGAAAGACACTACATAATGATCAAGGGATCAATCCAAGAAGATATAACAATTGTAAATATTTATGTACCCAACATAGGAGCACCTCAATACACAAGGCAAATGCTAACAGCCATAAAAGGGGAAATTGACAGTAACACAATCATAGTATAGGAGACTTTAACACCCCACTTTCACCAATGGACAGATCATCCAAAATGAAAATAAATAAGGAAACATAAGCTTTAAATAACACATTAAACAAGATGGACTTAATTGATATATACAGGACATTCTATCCAAAAACAATAGAATACACTTTCTTCTCAAGTTCTTATAGAACATTCTCCAGGATAAATCATATCTTGGGTCCCAAATCAAGCCTTGGTAAATTTAAGAAAGTTGAAAGCATATCAAGTGTATTTTCTGACAGCAGCGCTATGAGACTAGATATCAATTACAGGAAAAAAATCCGTAAAAAAAAAAAAAAAACACATGGAGGATAAACAATACACTACTAAATAACCAAGAGATCACTGAAGAAACCAAAGAGGAAATCATAAAATACCTAGAAACAAATGAAAATGGAAATACGATGGCCCAAAACTTAGGGGATGTAGCAAAAGCAGTTCTAAGAGGGAAGTTTACAGCAATACAAACCTACCTCAAGAAACAAGAAACATCTCAAATAAACAACCTAACCTTGCACCAAAAGCAATTAGAGAAAGAAGAACAAAACAAAACAAAACAAACTAAGAAAAAATACCAAAGTTAGCAGAAGGAAAGAAATCATAAATATCAGATCAGAAATAAATGAAAAAGAAATGAAGGAAATGATAGCAAAGATTAATAAAACTAAAAGATGGTTCTTTGAGAAGATAAATAGAATTTATAAACCTTTAGCCAGACTCATCAAGAAAAAAAGGGAGAAGACTCAAATCAACAGAATTAGAAATGTAAAAGGAAAAGTAACAACTGACACTGCAGAAATACAAAGGATCATGACAGATTACTACAAGCAGCTATATGCCCATAAAATGGACAAACTGGAAGAAATGGACAAATTCTTAGAAATGCACAACCTTCCGAGACTGAACCAGGAAGAAATATAAAATATAAACAGACCAATCACAAGGAAGAAATTGAAACTGTGATTTAAAAATTCCAACAAGCAAAAGCCCAGGACCAGGTGGCTTCACAGGCGAATTCTATCAAACATTTAGAGAAAAGCTAACACCTATCCTTCTCAAACTCTTCCAAAATATAGCAGAGGGAGGAACACTCCCAAACTCATTCTATAAGGCCACGATCACCCTGATACCAAAACAAAGATGTCACAATAAAAGAAAACTAAAGGCCAGTATCCCTGATGAACATAGATGCAAAATCATCAATAAAATACTAGCAAACAGAATCCAACAACACATTGAAAGGATCATACACCATGATCAAGTGGGGTTTATCCCAGGAATGCAATATCCATCAATATATGCAAATCAATCAATGTGATACACCATATTAACAAATTGAAGGATAAAACCTTATGATAATGTCAATAGATGCAGAAAAAGCTTTTGACAAAATTCAACACCCATTTATGATAAAAACTCTCCAGAAAGTAGGCATAGAGGGAACTTATCTCAACATAATAAAGGCCATATATGACAAACCCACAGCCAACATCATTCACTATGTTGAAAGACTGAAACCATTTCCACTAAGATCAGGAACAAGACAAGGTTGCCCACTCTCACCACTATTATTCAACATAGTTTTGGAAATTTTAGCCACAGCAATCAGAGAAGAAAAATAAATAAAAGAAATCAAAACTGGAAAAGAAGAAGTAAAACTGTCACTGTTGGCAGTTGACATGATACTATACATAGATAATCCTAAAGATGCTACCAGAAAAATACTAGAGCTAATCAATGAATTTGGTAAAGCAGCAGGATACAAAATTAATGCACTCAAATCTCTCTCATTCCTATACACGAATGATGAAAAATCTGAAATAGAAATTAAGGAAACACTCCCATTTACCACTGCAAGAAAAAGAATTAAAAAATCCCTAGGAATAAACCTACCTAAGAAGATAAAAGACCTGTATGCAGAAAACTATAAGACACTGTTGAAAGAAATTAAAGATCATACAAACAGATGGAGAGATATACCATGCTCTTGGAATGGAATAAATATTGTGAAAATGACTATACTACCCAAAGCAATCTACAGATGCAATGCAATCCCTATCAAACTACCAATGGCATTTTTCTCAGAACTAGAACAAAATATTTCACAACTTGTGCAGAAACACAAAAGACCCTGAATAGCCAAAGCAATCTTGAGAAAGAAAAATTGAGCGGGAGGAATCAGGCTCCTGGAATTCAGACTATACTACAAAGGTACACTAATCAAGACAATATGACACTGGCACAAAAAAAGAAATATAGATCAATGGAACAGGGTAGAAAGCCAGAGATAAAGCCATTCACATATTGTCACCTTATCTTTGATAAAGAAGGCAAGGATATACAATGGAGAAAATACAGCCTCTTCAATAATTGGTGCTGGGGAAACTGGACAGCTATATATAAAAGAATGAAATCAAAACACTCTCTAACACCATGCACAAAAATAAACTTAAAATGGATTAAAGTTCTAAATGTAAGGGCAGACAGTATAAATCTCTTAGAGGACAACATAGGCAGAACACTCCGTGACATAAATCACAGCAAATCCTTTTTGACCCACCTCCTAGATAAATGGAAATAAAAATAAAAATAAACAAATGGGACCTAATGAAACTTAAAAGCTTTTGCACAGCAAAGGAAACTATAAGCAAGGCAAAAAGACAACCCTCAGAATGGAAGGAAATATTTACAAATGAAGCAACTGACAAAGGATTAATCTCCAAAATATACAAGCAGCTCATGTAGCTCAATATCAAAAAAACAACCCAATCTAAAAGTGAGCAGAAGACCTAAATAGACATTTCTCCAAGAAGATATACAGATTGCCAACAAACACACGAAAGGATGTTCATCATCACTAATCATTAGAGAAAGGCAAATCAAAACTACAATGAGGTAATACCTCACACTGGTTAGAATGGGCATCATCAGAATATATACAACCCATAAATGCTGAAGAGGGTGCGGAGAAAAGGGAACCATCTTGCATTGTTGGTGGGAATGTAAATTGATACACTCACTATGGAGAACATTATGGTGGTTCCTTAAAATACTAAAAATAGAACTACCATATGACTCAGCAATCCCACTACTGGGCATATACCCTGAGAAGACCATAATTCAAAAATAGTCATGTACCACAATGTTCATTGCAGCTCTATTTACAATAGCCAGGACATGAAAGCAACCTATGTGTCCTTAGACAGATGAATGGATAAAGAAGATGTGGCACATATATACAATTGAATATTACTCAGTCATAAAAAGAAATGAAATTGAGTTATGTGTAGTGAGGTGGATGGACCTAGAGTCTGTCATACAGAGTGAAGTAGGTCAGAAAGAGAAAAACAAATACCGTATGCTAACACATATATATGGAATCTAAAAAAACAAAAAACAAAAATTTCTGAAGAACCTAGGAGCAGGATAGGAATAAAGACACAGACATAGGGGCTTCCCTGGTGGCACAGTGGTTGAGAGTCTGCCTGCCGATGTGGGGGACACGGGTTCATGCCCTGGTCCGGGATGATCCCACATGCCACAGAACAGCTGGGCCCATGAGCCATGGCTGCTGAGCCTGCATGTCTGGAGCCTGTGCTCCATAATGGGAGAGGCCACAGCAGTGAGAGGCCCACGTACCACAAAAAAAAAAAAAAAAAAAAAAAAGACATAGACATAGAGAATAGACTTAAGGAAACATGGAGGGGAAAGGGTAAGCTGGGACAAAGTGAGAGAGTGACATTGACATATGTACACTACCAAATGTAAAATAGATAGCTAGTAGACAGCAGCTGTATAACACAGGGAGATCAGCTTGGTGCTTTGTGATTACCTAGAGGGGTGAGATAGAGATGGTGGGAAGGAAACACAAGAGGGAGGGGATATGGGGATATATGTGTACCTATAGCTGATTCACTTTGTTATACAGCAGAAACTAACACAAAATTGTAAAGCCATTATATTCCAATATGTTAAAAAACAAACGTACCCTTGTATATACACTATCTTTGTGTACCTTCCTTCCTCACATACTAAATATTAGGAAATTAACTTTTGTCTATGTAACATATATCTTTTATTTTTTGCAAAAAAGAAACAAATACATGTATGCTTTAATATGTGTTTGACGTGTTTACTATATCTTCTTACAAAACATCTGGTCTCTGACTTGCTCCATAAAGTATATGTAGTCCTAACACATGCTGTCCTTTGCATGATATGTAAGTTGCAAAGGAGAGAAATCAAATACAAATCCATCTACCCTGGCAGATGCCCTCACCTTAGTGAGCCTTCAGCTACAGTTTGACATTCTGCAGCTTCACATCTTTTATATTTGGCTCTCTTTTACTCCACCCATGGTATTATTTTTAAAGTGAAACCTTCATGTATCCACTTTACAAAGAAACCATGACTTTGAGTGTCTTGGTTTTTGCCTCTCAGGTTTTCTAATGAACACTTGTCATTTTTAGACAAATATAATTTAATGCACTGTTTGTTTATTTTCCTCTCCGTTCCTTTCTAAATAAAGCTTATATCACTCCCCACTACTCAATACTTTCCCCACTCACACAGTCCTCTACTACCAAAGACACATCCCACCAGGCTGTTTTATGTCCAATTTGTTTATCGTGATGAGAAACGTGAAAATCTTTGGCAGAGACCATTAATTTTATAGCTTATGTTTCAAAAAGTAGTTCCTGGGCTATTTAAATCTCTTCATATTAACACCTAAGAAAATGAGTGTGTTGAAGATATAAAACTTGAAAGCAAATTGTGTTTACTGTCTCCTTCTAAATATAATTAATGGCTTAAAACAGATCTTTATGGCTCATGATCAAATATTTTCCTGGTGTTGCATTTGATGTTTGCTTCAGTGACACTGAATGTCTTTGAGTCTTTTGATTCCAAGACAGTTAGCTTCCTATTGGATTTTGATATTCAAGGTGAAATTATTACAGTTCATCTTGGCAGGGACAATTACTCTTTGCATTAACTCATATGAGTGTCATGAGTTGCAAAAGATTTCCAATTTGGGAAAACAAAATGTATTTACTTTATAAAAAGAGGAGCTGAACGGAATCTCAGAAATTATATAGTGCCATATTATTTATTTTATTTTATTAATTTTTAAATTCAGCTTTATTGAGGTATGATTGACAAAACTGT